>PYHX02000494.1:81010506-81042956 GCA_004302925.2 Cochliomyia hominivorax | reverse complement strand
CTATCTGTCGCGATTGGGCTGTTCATATTAACGTGTGAACATGTATGTACTATTTTGAGCCAAGGACGAAGTCTATTGAAATTGGTCATGTTCGATTCCATGCAAATGTCCTCCCTCCTAACTAATGTCTATAGCTTCCTATGGCTTCTCATATAAGTTTTATTTACGTGGTTAAAATGTTGTATAAAAAAACTTACAAAAAAATGTTCAAAATCATTCCATTTTACAATAATTTCATTAAAGTTGTGTTGTTATGTCAAAATATTTTATTATTTTTAGTTTCAAATAAGCAATAACGAATTGTTCAACAACTATTAGCCAATCGAAAAAAATCATATAAAAAATGGAAAGTGGGATTGTATTTTGAAGGTACTGAATTTGTGAATTGAGTCCCAAAAAAATTGTTTTTATTATTTTCTAATACAACTTTTCAGATTTATCTCTATTTACTTTGTTGTTTTATAATTGTTTTAGGATTGTACTTTCCAATCTTATCAATCTATATTTCTTAGTATTTGATTTTTATTCTGATAAAATATTATTATTACTATTTTTCTCTACAATTATTATTCTTTAAATTGCAATATGACAAAACTTCAGTTCAAACATCAAATGACATCCTTATTACTTCCTTTTGTTGTTTAAAACCACAACTTTATGTGGTCCAAAATATGAATAAACATTTGTCTTTAGTCTTTGTTGTATTTATATTTAAATATAAATAGTTTTTATATTAAAATCTAAAAATCTTTACAACATACAAAGTTGTCAAGGTAGTGGTTATTTAAAGAAAAAAAATTAAAATCTAAAGGAGAAAAATTTTTAACATGAACATATATGTATGTAAGTATGTATGTAACTATGATTGTATGTATATATGTATGTATATATGCAAGTATGAATGTATGTATATATGTATGTATATATGGATGTATGTATGTATGTATGTATGTATGTATGTATGTATGTATGTATGTATGTTTGTATGTATATATGTATGTAAGAATGTATGTAACTATGATTGTATGTATATATGTATGTATGTATGTATGTATGTATGTTTGTATGTATATATGTATGTATGTATGTGTGTATGTATGTGTGTATGTATGAATGTTTGTATGTATACATGTATGTAAAACGTCTAGACCAAATTTGATGAAATTTTCACACAATGATCCCAACATTTCCGAAAGTAACATAAGCTATAAAAAATCGGATAGAATGGATAAGATAAGGCGGAGGGGTATCGCCCATACAAAGCGAATATTGATTATAGAATATCTAAAAAAAAAACCAAAATAGCGAGAGTTCTCAAAATTATTCTCGACAACTTTTTCAAAGAACAGCGTTGCTGGAAAGAACATTGGATAGAGAAGACCAGGGGAGGGGTATCGCTCATACAAAGCAAAAATTTTGTTGCAAATCGAAGTTAATAATAAACGAAGTCACTAAACATTAAATTTTAAAAAATATGTGAAGAGTTTTTTGATTTTTTTTCGGAAATCCTTCATTCAACGTTTTTTTTAATTCAAAAGTACCACACTTTTGGGCACCATGTAATACTTCAATTTTTCTTAAATTCAAATTTGCAAAATTTGTACATTTTTTATTAACAACATTGTAGGGTTAATTACAAGAGCTTACATATTTAATTGTTTATTATACTTTTGTTCTATTTCATTATTCAAAAGAGATTTTTTTTAATTGAGTAAGGAACAAGTGGACGAAATTTATATGTTATGTTATATCAATTTTACATTCATAAATATTAGTACGAAAAATTCCCTAGTTTTCCTAAGTCCAACACTGATATATTTGTTTAGCTGTAAAAAAAGTACTTATCTCTCACCTATTACTTTTATCATGTATGGATAAATTAAAAGAGGAAAAGAAGAGCATGAATATAGAAAAAAAAGCTTTATTTTAAACTCAGCTTTGCATTGAGTGAAACATAGTGAAAAGGAAGATGAAATTTTTCGTAAGCTATAATAAGTCATCTCAAGGAAAAATTCTTTCTTTTCCAATTTGACAACGAAAGTTGAAACATTAGTGAATTTCTTATAAATTAAAAGAGAAAAAAAATTAAAAAAAAGAAGAAAATCAGCACGTGGTTTTCACTTTAATTACATATTTTTTTTAAAGTGAATTAAATTTTTATAAACTTAAAGTGGAAGTACTATTGTGTGATATAACTATTGGCTGTTATCGAGAAGAAAAACGCAATATTCAAGAAATCCATATTTCGGTATATCTGTTAAGGTTCTTACTGATAAAGGTATTTTCATATATATTATGCATAAAACCCAATTTAGGAGTAACTATTTTCCATCAATTACCAGGAAGAATCAATCTGTACAAATTTCTACCAGTTTCTTTTAATTATCTCCTGTGTGCAACTGGCCGAATGCGACCACGTGTATGTCACATGTTGGCATTACGTCAGTGGAAGTCATCACCAGGAAAGCCAAAGCCACATCATAGACATATAAAGGAATATCCAAATATTCAACCATCAGCGAATTAATATTTTACTTTCTTATATATTACTAAATTTTTGCAAATCAATCCTACTTATACTAATAATTCATTTCTAATATTATGAAGTGATTATGCAACTTAATTCTAATTATATTCCCAAATTAATAACCACAAAAACCATATTATCATATCTATCTAATAAATATGTAAAATTATTTAAAGTCTTAAAGTAATTAAACCAATAATTAACACCTTATAAAGTATCCAAATATGTCGCGAAAATCTAAAATTGTTTCGGATTTCAAATTTATATTCATACATTAATCCTTATATCGAATATATTTTTTTTATCGTAAAAATATTCCTAACATTTTATTTCTTTAGAAAAACAAAATATCTATTAAATATTATAAAAATATATTATATATTAATACTCCTATTAACAAAATAATGATATAATATATTAGTTTTATACCCCTATCATAATTATCATATTAAACTAATCCTTATTTTAATTTAATTAATATAACATGACCCAATAACGAATTAATTGCAAATTTTCCCTAAATTTATATTATTAACTGAATACCCTATATTAGCAAAAGCAATTTACAAAAAAAAAAAAAAAAAATCATCATACAAATGTCATCGAGATGCAGAAGGCCTTCATGCAGCGTTGGACAATTGTTTTTGTAAGTTTCTTTTGATATTTTCAATTCTTATTTTTTTTTTACTATAATTATAACAAAGAAATTATTACTTGAGAATTATTACCTGATATTTTTAATCTCTTATTTGTAAAAGAGAGTTTTAATATTGAAAAACATAATAAGAGAATAATAAGATGATAATTTCTTTGTTTCTAATTAACCCTAAATTGATCTAATGATCATAATTACTTTATTAAATTATTATAAATATTTTTTTATTAAATTAGTTTTAAGACATTTATATAGCTTATTATTAATTAGATTAATATGAATTGAAATCTTTATAAAATAAATCTAAATTCACTTTAATATGAATTATTAGTCTTATATTGTGAAACTTTTAAGGTCTTTGGCGAGGTAAAAGTGTGTTAGGGTTTCTTTTTATAATTAATTTTAGGCCAACAAAAGAAACACGGATGGGAGGGTATTGAGGCCCATAGCAATATCATCTAAGCTATGTTCACAGGTTCTTATTTTATAATAATTAAGGAAGTATTTATTTATGTATTTAAAGGGCAATCCAAACGCATGTTAATTTTTATATTTGTAATATAATTGAAGGTATACAGGAACAAGATCCCTGCCCACCACTGCCGAACTAGCTAGTTAGCAAGAACATGCGTGCCGTTCCTAGTTATCCCTTGAAAACATGGACTTGTTAATTTCATTCTTTTCATTATTTTTTTATCTTATCGATATACCTATATTTCTTAACAACGCTAGGAAAAGGAGCAAATTTTGAAAGGAGATTATGAAACAAGGTTCTTAAAAATGTTTCTCTACTGAAGAAAACATAAACACCTGATTTTATATATAGTTTTATATAAAAATATATTATCACCATTACAACCATTTTTGTCCACTTCAGTCCCATTATCTTTTCTCTGTCCTGAGCTCTAAGTAGTTTGGAAAATGCATCTATTGGTATAAACATCCCATTATTTTTGCACCAGTCAAGGGTTTGCTTACTATTTTATTTATAGAGTCCGTTGTAACAAATGATTGACTTATTTTGGCGAAGGTGCATATTGCTTGCCATACCGAGATCCTTCTGTTAAATATTGACTGCTTCAACATTCCCTCGAGCTTCACCAACATAAAGGCTGAAAATCTGCCAGAACATAAGCGTCGCCATTTCTATTCTCTGTTTTTGGCCTCTAAATTTTAGCAGCGTTCCTGTCAGAAACTTTTTGATCTCTGTGTATTTTATAACTTTAACTTTAAATCTTCGTACCAAGGAGTCCAAGCTCTGTATTGGTAAATCTTTTGCAAATTCTTTCTGTTTTTTTTTGGCTTTTAAAACATCATGCGGACGATTCCTTCTATCTGAACCTTTTTTCTATCAATGGTTCTACTGGATAATACTTGGGTTAAAAATTTTAATGAAAAACATGCGTTAGGAATTTTTCGATCTCACTCCTCACACATAATAACTGACATTTTTTTGGTAAAATTCTACTGTAATTCTATATATAACTCTGATCAATATGAGATAGCAAATATGTAGTGTACCATATGTTCGTATTACTTTCCTTTACACATATTTTTTCTTGTTTATTTTCTTATGACATTGATATTCGTATTTATTTTGTCACATTTTATTAAGTTTTTACTTTATCTTTACAACATAAAAATACTGATTTAATAACCAAAAGAAGAAGAAAAGAAAGAGAAGATAGAAACCAACTCCCACACCAATACCACCAAAACATTAACTCTGAGGGCATATTTATTTCAACACACATCATCAAATCGAATACGAATTGAATTGAATCGAATCGAATCGAATGAGATGTTAATAATATAGAAAACAAATATTTCCGTTAACAATTTGTTATGATTTGATTTTTTCAGCTTTTTGTTCTTGTTGTTCTTTTTTTCGAAATATCCTAAGGAAACGTTTTTTTTTTCGTTTTTTTCTTTCTTATTGATGTTGAGGTTGTTTAGAAAAAATAACAAAAAAAAAAGTTACAAAAAAGTTGAAAACAATTGAAAACAAGTAAGAAAATAAAAGTCGGTTAAAAACGACGGTGTAGTACACTACCCCAAGACATAGGCATGAAAAATTATGGACCGACCTTCATATAAATCGATTTTATGATTTGTGTTTGTGTAAATTATGTTTATTTAAAATAATTTCATCACACTCATGAGAGCTTGAGAGTTTTATGTCGCACAGTATTTCGAATGATGAATGAACGTACGATTTTAGTGAAATTGACAATAATAAAATTCTTTGCATATTTTTTGCGGAGAAATACCTGAAAGTGTTGAATAGTTTTTTTTGCAAATTATTAAATTTTGATCTTCAAAAAAAAATTTGAATGGTTTGAGAAGATTTTGTGAAGTTGAAGTTATATATTCTCGTCAAATTTGGACTGATATTTTCTGTTTGTGTCAATCTAATATACACAAAATGGTATCAGAAAAGTCTAGTTAGGTTGGTTTTTCAACTAAGATATAAATCTCTTACGCAATTATTTGTTACTTATAAACGCGTAAGGATCTGAAGATTTACAATTTTTAAAGAAACGGTCAATTTTGAATTGACCATCTTTGGGTAGGGCTTGTGGACAGGACTTTGTCTTAACAGAATCATTTCAAAAAAATTTATTTGCCAACACTGAGCGAAGTTTACATAAGAAGTAGGGTGTTCCAAATTTGTATGAAAATAATAATAATGGACGTTGATATTGAAAAGTATTTGAAATTATAGTTCAGGGTATCATTTACCAAATTTACCTATTTATCAATTTTAATCATTTTACATCGACTGGAACTGCATGTTACACATTCATTTATATTGATGATCCAAAAAAAAATAATCTATAAATTTTTTCATTAAATTTCCTTTTTATATCCTGGTGTTTGGCATATGTAAATACAAGCAAACCATCTAAGACCCCATAAAGTATATATATTTCTTCATCAAATCAAAATTTGAGTCGATTTAGCTATGTCCGTCTGTCCGTCATTATTTGACCTAGCCCTCATAAAGGCTCATTCCCGGAATATGGTTTTAAGCTTCTAAGAACTATTTTCTATGTCAGTTCAACTTTTCTGTATGTTTCATACTTCAATTAAAACCCGTGTTAACTCAACTGTCTATGTTAAAGTCGGGTATGAAATCGATTTTTATAGTAAAAATACTTAAATATTTTTTTTTTAATTTTATATTCAAATTTTATGCAAATTTTAATATTTTCACAAAATTAAAAAAAATCTTCTTGAAATTAAGAAAATTTTCAAAATTCTCTTATCTGTATTTTAACCTGATTAGAAAATTAATTAACTTTGGGTTTTAACTACAATATTTAATAATAACTAGTGTTATACGATATAAAAAAACTTACGTAATTTAATTTCATTATGCTAAAATTGTAATAAACCTGGCTAAAGCATCAAAAGACATAAAATATCATCATTATCATCATCTTCGCCATCGTCATCGTCATCATCATCATCATCGTTATGTTAATAAATTGCAACTAAGACTTCAATTACATTAATTAATACGTGGAAATCAAATAGATTCGTGACATAAATAATTATTTACGTTACGTAAACTACAATTTTTATATTCGATAAAAAAAAACTTGAAAGATTAAAAAACAAAATAGAAAAGAAGAAGAACAAGAACAAGAAGAAGTAAAGAAATAACAAAGTCAAAAAAAACTTTTGTTCGTGAACATGAGAACTAAAAGTAAGTTAAAGAAATTAAAGTTAATATATTAAATCAGGGGGCACAGGGCAATAATAGCAAAAAACAAGAACAACATCAAAAAGCGACTAATATACAGACACGCACACACACACATACAAAAATATAGACATAAACACACACAAAATAGAGAAAGCCAGAAATGAAAAGGAAAAGAAAAAAAGGTAACTGTAATAATAATAAAGTATAAAACAAAATGAATTTCCTTAAGGATTTCTTTGACCTCATTTAAAATCGAAAAATCAGCCACCGAAAACCCCTTAAGGAAATCCAAAAAATAATGTTATAATAATTTAGCATGTACACACACACACATAGATCTGTGTGCGGTTTGATTATGGGTGTGTGAGTGTATCTATTGATTCTATACAATCACTTTGTTTAAAATACACAATTAATGACTTTAGCATAACTAAGTAATCAAAACTGTAAGTAGTTGAGAATTTTATTTTTCAAAATTTAGAAAATCCATTTGATTCCTGGAATTTTTATTTATCAAAATTTCTTTGAAAATTTTATGCTTTTTTAAAAGAGACAAGATCAAGATCACTTAGAGGTCATTAATTTGTTGCAATGAAACCTTTTTTTCTTGATTGATTCAGTATCAGTTTCTAAGATGAGTTTCCAATCGTCGCCGGCGTCTGGCTGGCTGTACATCCATGTAACGTAGGCCATAATTTTGATGATATAACTATAAAAAATGGAACTGATAATTTTTGGGATCCCGAATGAAATTATTGAATTATGGATCCAACATTTCAGATATCTCCCATACAAATGTTCTCCCGAAATTTTGCTTCAAACCAATAATACTCAAACTAAATTTTGCAAGTATTAGGCCATGACTTCTTTGAGCCTTCATATAACGCCCGCTCATATCGCATATATATGAGCATATTTTAAATAAATATGTGTTATATAAACACTCAATAGTTCAATTTATACGGGAGTAGGTCCATAATTTTTCATGCATACGACATGGTATAGGGTTTTATTAAGTCATTTCCAATAGAGTGTTAAACTACCATATTCTCCCTATAAACACACTTTTCTGCAAAGAGAGCGATTTTTTTCTACAGCACACTTTTTTCAAACAACTCTAGTTTTCTTGCACAGCATACTTTTTTGCCGTATTTTCACAGCATACTTTTTGCAAACAATAGTATTTTTTGCACAGCACACTTTTCTGCAAACGACCCTTCATAGCACACTTTCTGCACACAACCGTAATTTACGCACATCACACTTAATTGCAAACGACCGTATTTTCACAGCACACTTTTTGCAATCGTATTTTTGCACAGCACACTTTTCTGCAAACGACCGTTCACAACACACTTTTGCATACGACCGTATTGTCACAGCACACTTTTTTGCAAACGACCGTATTTTCACGGAACACTCTTTGCAAACGATCTTATTTCCACAGCACACTTTTGTAAAAGACCGTACTTTCACAGTATACTTTCGTATGTATACGATCGTATTTCGCGCACAGCACACATTATTGCAAACGACCGTATTTTCACAGCACACTTTTTGTAAACAATCGTATTTTTTGCACAGCACAGTTTTCTGCAAACGACCGTTCACAACACACTTTTTTGCAAACGACCGTATTTTCACGCACACTTTTGTAAACGTCCGTACTTTCATAGTACACTTTTTGTATACGACCGTATTTCACGCACAGCACACATTATTGCAAACGACCGTATTTTCACAGCACACTTTTTGTAAACAATCGTATTTTTTACACAGCACAGTTTTCTACAAACAACCGTTCACAACACACTTTTTTGCAAACGACCGTATTTTCACTTGCAAACGATCGTATTTTGCATACGCCCGTTCTTTCACAATATACTTTTACGTACGATCGCATATTTTGCACAGCACACTTGTTTGCAAACGACCACATTTTCACAGCATACTTTTGCATACGACCGTGCTTTCAAAGCACACTTTTTTATACAACCGTAATTTACGCGCAGCACACTTTATTGCAAACGAACTTATTTTCGCAACACACTTTTTTGCAAACGATCGTATTTTCACAGCACTTTTTTGCAAACGACCGTATTTTCACAGCACACTTTTTGCAAACAATCGTTACAGCACACTTTTTGAATCATATTTTTGCACAGCACACTTTTTGCAAACGACCGTATTTTCACAGTACACTTTTTGCAAACAATCGTATTTTTACAGCACACTTTTTGCAAACAATCTTTTTTCACAGCACACTTTTGCATACGACCGTATTTTCACAGTACACTTTTTGCATACGATCGTATTTTCACGGCACACTTCATTGCAAACGATCATATTTTCACAGCACACTTTTTGCAAACGACCCTATTTTTATTTTTCTTGTATAACGAAAATATTTCAAACGAAACCAGTTTTTTTAATTTATCTATGTTAAGCTATGGCTCCAGTGCAAACATGTTCAAGTTTCGAAACTGGATTGGAAAGTTCAATTAATAATTAAGATGTTCAGCTGTACCGAATCTCTTTATGCCATTAAGCAAGAATTTTTGGGGACTATAACAACAATCTGGTTAAATTTTATTGAGGTCTAAGAATTAGTTTTGATGTGAAAGTGCCAACAATAGACGGACGACAAACGGCAAGACGGATATAATTTAACGGATTCAGATTTCGAACTAATGTAAGAATTCGCTTAATTCAGAGTTTTCGATGTAAAAAAAGATAAATGGGAGCTACATAAGGTATATATGTATATTTATATAGGGTTTATATGGGGTTTAATAATTGACTTTAAACTGAACTTCAATTTCTTAAATTTATTTATTTTTTCGTATTTTACAAAAAAGTGAATATTGGTTTCATCACATTGTTAAATATAAGTAGAAGTACATATATGTTCTATATATAAATGTACATATGTACACAACCACCAATATGCATGTATGTGTGTAAGTATCTAGGTAGTCAGTTAGTATTAAATTACCACGCCATCTACATATTATTTACTCTTATATCTTCAACAACGTGCTAGACATCAATTATACCTCGAAGGTATTTTTTATATATATTTTTCCCTTTTTTCTTTCTTTTGATACCAAGAAAGATTTTCTTAACTTAAATACGAGATTCGATAGCAATTTGCGTTTTGTTTATGTCTGCCACAGAATATGAGTTTGTTAGAAGTTGAAAACACAAAATCTAGAAAAAAATATATATTTTTTATAAGTCGAAATTTATATATAAAAAAGTATGAAAAAATATATAAAGAAGTCAGAAAAGAAATGAAAACTTAAGCGTATAAAATCGTTAAAGAAAAAAAAAATAAAAAGAAATTAACTAACACGCAGGTTAAGAGAGCAACAAATCCTGCAGCAAAATAGCAACAACAACAGCAATAACAATAAAATAAAAGAAAACAAAATAAACGTGGTAAAGATGGATGAGGAAAATGATGTGAAACAACAACTTCAATCTAGAAAAAAAGTATAAGAAGAAAATAGCATCAATATAATAATGAAATAAACGCGTTTAGCATAAGTACTTAAACACAGTGTTACGAATTAGGTATTTAAGGGTGAAAAGGACAAAATTGTGTTTATTCCCTTCACTTCCACAAGTAATGAAAGAGGGTATGCTAAGTTTGTTATACTGTATACGACCCTATAAAGTGTATATATATTTATACATAAAAACAAAATCTGAGTTGATCTTGATCATATCTCAGCTTCAAAGAATTCAGAGAATTAAGCCCTGATTATTTTTTATTGGCCTGAGTTAACTAAAGAATATATATATCGATATTCAAGACAGCATAGTCGAATATTGCATTCTTATTTGGAATTTATTAAACAAAAAATCTCCGTTATAGACTTACGGAAAATTGTTCCATAATTCTCCAATACGTTCACTACGAAAAATCGCAATAGAAGTGTTCTGTGAATATAGAGCGACAATGTCAAAATATCGGAACAACTGTATCTCACGACAAATTGACCGACAAAGACGGTCAGTGTTTTCCTCTCTGTCCTCTAAGTTGCTCTGATTAGTCCCTTGTCCGTACATCCAAACCAACGAAATTTTCAAATGCTCTGCCACCGTATTTAATAATTCCCGAACAAAATTTGATGTCATGAAGACACCTGTTAGAAATATGGATGCGGCCTTTCTGTCCTAAAAAATAGTGATTTCTCGATCGTATATCCTGTAATACCTCAACCAATTGGTCGCTCTACGATTAGTTGTAATCTTAGTCAGCAATATACTGCATTCATTCGGAAGTTGGAAAGTCTAATAGGAAGTCTGAAAGTCTTCTGGAATAATCATACATCCAGTTCCAATCCTAGTCGATGTGGAAATACATAAGTTCACCCGTGATAATCAGCCTCATTCTTCGAAGGTTTGAATAAATTTTTGAGCGAATGAGGAGGAGTTTTCAAGTGATTTACATGTGTGTTCGTACTCCACTTTAATCTGTTTTCAGGTTTACACAGAGGCATATAACGCCACTAGAAAGCGTTAAAGTCGTACCATTAAATATACCACCTAACACCATTTTAAATGGATATACACCTTCAGTACTCCAGCTGCTTACCCTATCGTACACTATCCTCATCTATGTTTATAGAGCATGGATTTGTAGTGCACTCCGCCTCCATTACATGCCGATTAAATACACTTTATCCCCATCACTTGTATCACAAGGATATAGTGTGTCCTTTACGTGCACAGATATCTTCCAAGGCCACAATATTGGTAGTGAAGTATTAAGGTAAATGCGTTCAATCACTTCGTAGGCAAATTGTATATCGTATAAAGTCTATAAAAGAGTTAATTGGTCACTTTATATATGGACAAGCCCATGTTAATATGATAATAGAGAGATTAGTTAATTTAGTTTATAATTTTTATTCAGAACAAACACCGAACATTTTGTATAAACTCGTAAAACTGTGCTCACGTTTGTTTATTATTAATCGCAACATCCTTATAAACTCATCTATAGCTGGAGGATGTTTCAAAAAAATCTTTATGCCATACATTTATATACATATGTATTTGTGTATGTATGCACGTAATGTTGTTTCTTTCTTTTCTTTTCATTTTTGTTGTTTCTACTGTTAAATATTAAAACCAAAGTGTTGGATACATCTCGTACTACAAATGCAATTATATACATAAAGAATCCTTAGTTCTTTAAGCCAGAAAAATAATTTTCACATTCCCTTAACTGTAGTCGTGAAAGGACCTATAAACCTTGTAGCATTAAAAGAATTTCATAAACAAATAATTATTTGCTTAATACAAATTTCATATTAAAATGTATATAATTTTTAAGAACTGCAGGGTAATAATAAAGAAATATTTTTCCTTATCTTAAAGTAAGTTAGTATGTGTGTGTTTGTGGGAAGTATGAAGAAGTGAAAAATTTAAGTTTATTAACAACATGAAACCAAGTCATTCAGCCATTTCTTTACTCATTCCATCAGTCAGTCACTTACTCACTCACTCATTCATTCAGTCAACTTACAGCAGCTGTTGTTATTATTACTATAATTTTCTTGTTGTTGGTGGCAACACTCATTCACTCAAACACATACAATTATATACTCACTTCCTACTACTTCCTTTTCCACAGCTGATGGAAGAGAGAGTAAAAAATAGACTGGCGCCAAATTTGTGGCTGACTTAATAGATTTTCGTCAAAGATGAAAACAGCGAAAATTATTTTGTAACAAAACTAAATAGTAAAAGTGGCATAAATCTTATGATGTTAGAAGAATTTTATATGAAGACATTATAAGCACACTCACTGACACATATAATTTCAACAACAAGTGTTTCAAATTTACTTTACACACACGCTCAAATACATAAGTGTATATGGAGCGGAGACAAATTATTGGAAATGAGAATATTTTATAATGAATTTTAAATACACTTCAGAGTTTTTTTTTAATTAAGTGACTGTACAAATTTTGATAGCAGTGCTTCAATTAAATCTTTAACATGTGACAACATTAAACCTTGTCCAAAAATGTCGCACACCTTTAAATACGATGGCAAAGCATTAAAACATTGAGCGCTGCTCTGGGTGAACGGATAATGGACTGATCAGTCCATCTTAGATGCCGATGATCTGGCAACAAAGAGATGCAAACCTCTCAGATGAAGACAACGATCATCTGTAGCTCATCATTTCTGCCACTACCCTGTCTTCGAAAGCCTACGGTCGCGTTTTTTGGCTGTAGCTCGTTAAAATTTCCCAAAGATTTGGCGACTGCTTTGACTTTTTTTCTCAACTGCGAAAATGCACCTAAAGACTGAATGCACTATAATATACCATATTCCAATTTCACAAAAATTTAAAAAATTTATTTACGAGCCAAATTTCAAGAAATCGCTTCAAAAGTTTCAAAAATGCGCGATAATAAAATTTTCGTTTATACTCTGCCATCAAATCATTATTCATAAGCCAAAATACATGAGATTTTCCGTATCAGTTATGAAAATACGCGATATTAAATATTTCGTTTAAATGGGTAATATATCCCCGACCCAGCTTCCAAGTACTTAAGTCTATAACTTGTTTTCTACTGAACCAATTTTGCGGGTTTTAAATGGGAAATTTCTCAGGACAATAAAAAATATTTAGGTCAAATACCAAAACGCAGACATTTAGACTTCAATTAAGATTTGATTCGATGCAAAAATATAAGTTTGTACTTTATGGATTCAATGATTCATTCTTGGTGTTAATCATGGAATGACAAAGTTAATATACCTGCGGGTAGTGGAGGGTTTAAAAATCCTCTATAACTTTGCCAGAATCCAAAATTTAGAACCTTAAAACCTGGACAGAATTCTATTTATATATTCCTTACAGGATCTTGTATATTATTAGTTTTTCGGTTACCTAAGAAATGACAAACTTAATACGTCCTCGTTTATCAACACAACAATAAAAAAGTTTTACAAAAATGATAATAAAAGAAAAAGAGAGATGAGTTTAAAATTTTAAATATTTATTTATCTTGAAATCATAAATGATGAAATAAAATAAATATAAAATCATTATCATAATCATAAATATTTACATGTGTATTAGTAAATGTATTAGTAAACATAAGAAAAAAGGGGAGTTAAGCAAATTGTTTTGGGAAGTTCATTATAATAAAAAACAACAATGAAACCTTCAGCCTTCAGGGACTAAATTTTTATAACACATAAAAATATTTTCTAATTAATCCTCAAACTGTTGGATCCATCCTTCTTTTTATTATTTGCTCTTTGAAAGGTGTCATTATTATTAAAGAAAAAAAAAACATATTGTATATTAATTCAGTCTAAATGTTTAAATATTGACATTTATGACGCCATTCTATAAGGCGCCAATAATTCTACACATGTCTATACATATTTATTAGGACAATCGATTCTTCGACGTTTTTTAGAAACCGGTTTTCGATTTCTTCGAAAAATTGGGTTTTTAATAACAACAAGTTTACCGCTAAAACGTCTAGAAAAAATAAGAAAAAGTTTTATTTATTAGAACAACAGTTCATATACTCATGTGAAACTCAGGAAAGGACTGATAATTTTAGTCGCTTTAACCATAATCTTTTGTCTGTTCGCTGAAAACGTTCTCACATTTACAATAATAATCCGAATTCAAAAAATTTTAGCCAGATTATCTGTTATTGTACTAAGTGATTTTTTATTTAAAATCAGCAAAATCAGTCCTGTAACAAAGAACTTATAGACCGATATCTGAGATAACCGAAAATATTTAAAACAAAGAACTTTTGTCAATTTGCAAAAACTATTTCTCGGATTAAAATTCCAAGAATCATTAAAATCGGATAAGTAAAATAGTCAGAAATATATATACTTTTAAGTTTGTTGATATTATGTGTAAATGTGGAAAGTGTGTTTAAGTGTATGTGTCTATCTAAATGTTGTTAAAAATTCCTAATTATATATGTCTGGTGGAGGTTATTATACATTCGATATAGCCGAACCGAAACCGACCTAAAAAAAACAATCGGTTATTAAAAACCGGGCCAAACACCCTAATACATATGTATATATATGTATATATGTATATAAGTATTAATATGCAACCATAGCAGCAGGATCATATTATTATTATTTGAAAATACACATATGGAAGTTATGATGCGTAATCTATTCTATGTATCATTTTGTATAGATTTAAATGTAGATGTGTGTGTGTATGTATCTACATAAACCATGGCTACCAGTACTAAAATAGCATCATTGTCTAATATGAACCGACATAATTAATAATAATACAAGTAACAATAAATATGATTTCAAGCAAACAAAATATGTTGATTATGTACAAAAGTGTATTAAAGACGTTTATAGAAAATTTATTTCAAATTTTGTTTTTTTATTAATTTCAAGCTGTAAGTTTTGATCCACTCCGATCAATTCTGTTAAATTCTGAGTTCTTATGTTAATAATCACGTAATAAAAATTTGACATAATTACAGAACTTTAGAACTGCAAATGTGCAATGTCTCGAAGCATTTTGACTTGAACCTTTTTTGTAGATACTCCAGAAATATGTCTCCGTTATTATATTATTATATATATTTTTATTAAGTCTTTGTCAAAGTCCCGATTTTCATAAAAAAAAATTCCCAACAGTTTCAGAAATAAACTGTATGCAAAGTTACGCTCTGTTTGTAAGAGGTAGTGTCCCCTCCCTCTTATCCATAAGTGCTTTAATCTTTAAAATTTTGTTATTAAGACTTTATTTATGTATCTTATTTCAAAAAAATTTCTTTCGAGATTTGCGATGTTGACAGTTTTTTTTTTTTTTTTTTTGATAGCGGATATCACTTCCACGTGCCAAATCCATATTATTTTTTTTTACAATAAAACATTGTAAATTCATGTGCAAATTGAGTTCAGTTATAGAGATATGCGTGCCGAATTTCATGAAAATTTAATAAGCTCTTTAGTCGTAATCATTAGATATCGGTCTATAAATCTTTTATACCAAATCGATCTTGTCATTTTTAAATAAGAAACTTCTCAGGACAATAAAAAATATTTCAGCAAAATTTCATTGAGCTCTTTTCATTTTTGTGGATGTGAACGTGCCAAAAGCCGACAAATGGACCTAGCTATATCAACTCAGATTTTGACTTGATGCAACAATATATATCTATTTATATTATAGAGTCTTAGATGATACTATCCAGCCGATCAAGTTGAAGATTTATTATCAAGAAAAACTATTCTGCTTCAGTGTGAACGGCGTTATTGTCAGGAGTCGTAATTATTTTTCTTGATATTATGTGGCTTACGACAAGCATATTAGAAATTTCTTGATCAATCACGGCTTCTTAAGAGTCAAGGCTTCAGGATTTTCGAGACATAAATTTTCTTATCTATAAGTCTTATAGTTTTTCTTGCATATTGGATATAAAAGTTTCGGAGCTTTGCTCCAGCATTTGTTTTAAATGGTTGATGAAAATCTACTTGTGGCTTATGAAGATGTTACGGTAATAGGATTTAAAGTCCTCTCAATATAATAGCCAAAATGTTGTTATTCCAGAGTTATTCCTCTCACATTTTTGCTGTCTTTTTACTGCCACTTTTTGGTAAATTAAAAATCAAGACAATTCAGTTTAGAGGTAGCCTTTCTTTCCTTGTATTGGTGTGGCACAGGACGCCAAAAGTTCAGTTGGGGAATATGTTTCCTAACTTCCAAATCGTCTATTTCATCCCAATTATAATAGAGGCAACACATTATGGTTAACTAAGATGGTTATCGCTCAACAATAATTTCGAAATAAATCAACACAAAATAAGTTTATCTCTCATCCATATTATGGTTGTAAATTCCTACACACATGCGATGTTGAGCATAATATGGTAGTGAGTCAACAATATATGGTTGTAGTTCAACAAAATATGGGTTTTACATAACTATATTATACTTATGAAAGCTGACACACTTATGTTATTTACCATATGGTAGTGAGACAATAAATATATAAATATCAGATATTTTCTTACTTAAATAAATGTCTGATATTTATATTTCATTCACTATATTTTTTATTTATTAATTATTTTTCATTTATTAACGTTGATTCACAACCGATGCCAATATTAGTACAAGATAAACTATAATAAAAACATCACCATATCAAACTGCAGACAATTTTATGGTTATCAATATTGAAAATAATAAAAATAGTTTTGTTGAAATTCCCAAAATGTTTATGTTTGCAGAGAATTTTATGTTGTTCAGCTGAACATATTTCCAAACATATTGTAACCAACTTTATTGCAGCAACAAAAAATGCCTGCCACGAAAATAGAGGTGCTGCGAGGAACATTTTGGAAAAATGACTTTTCTCTGCGTATAGTTGATTCTCTCCGAATTGAAATTCAGAAATTCAGAGTGCAAATTTATTGTTTTCAATAACAAAGTATTTTTATATCTTATGGTATGAGTCCATGATTTATCTGTTGTAATTTCATCTTTTACATATTTTGGCCCTAACTAAACCCGTATTTTATCATTGACCGCCCGAATTGCAAAAAAAATTTTGATGCCAATTTTTTGTTGTTGTATGGGTTCTCATGTTGTAATCACTAGACAGTTAATAATGAATTCTTAAAACGAAAATAACATAATCAAGTTGATTATTTTGTTTAATTTATATTGTCACACACTGAAAGAAAATTTGAACATTTCATGTAATTAAATTGATGGGGTTCCATTACAAATACACATATACATATAGATATATAATACATACAGTTGCGTTCAAAATAATAGAAGTGGTGGTAGTACATATTTTGCTAAGCTAAAATGTTTAGCATCGTGACTGTAAATGTTTTTATTTTTAGACTAAATTAAAGTGCAAAACAACTAATCCTAATAACTGCTTTATTTACGTTGTAATCAAAATAATAGGAGTTAAAATAATATTTCAATATTTAAGGCATTTAAGCTTAAAGTTAATACATTAAATTATTAATTATTAATTATTAGTTATGAAAAGGTTATGAAAAATTATTCTAATGAGTTTTCTTATTAATAAAATATTGAAATTATCAGCAGTATGACGAGGAATACTCTGTACCGAAAAACAACGAAATTTAATAAAAAGTCTTAGATGACAAATGATACTGGTAACATTGATTTTAGGAAAAAAGCTTTAAACTTTTAGGTCCAAACATAAAAAGTAAGATGTGAATAACTGCCTTATAGTTTGGTTTAAGAAGTATCATCTTTCTGCTTTAAACGGAGCTTCATTTGTTAGATTTTATCTAAGAAAGTTAATTAAAAACAAACTAAGTAATTTAATTCCCTACAAAAGAAAAGCTAAAAATATGCACATGGGCATATGATGCGACGCAAAGCAAAATATTGACATAAATTGTGAACGGATGAAAAGACAGATGATGGATCTTGATCGAAAGACTGTGTTCGGCAACCTCTGAGTACAGAATTTTAATAATAATGTGTATATATTTTAATATATTGTATATATACTATGGATTTGAATCGGAAACACATAGTTAATGGAGGAGCTTGGTCGCAACAAATGGAATTGATGAAAACTCGAAGATCTTTCATCTTTGATTTCATTTTCATAAAGGACTATTTAATAGACATCATAAAGTGTATTGCTGAAGAAATAACTTCAAGTGGTGATGAATTCTGTGCTACAATGTGGGACACATGACTATATGCCTAGAAGATGTGTACCGAACATAAAAATTAAAGACTTTTAAGACATATAATTCACTTTTGATATGATAACGAAATATTCTAACAATATGAATTTTTTGTAAAAAAAAAAAATTATACATTGATTTTTTGTACATCGATGCTACTATCTTTTTGAACGCAACTGTACATATATAAATGATAATAATAGAAAAACAGTAAGATACAGAAAAGAGAGTAAATTTTGTAAATTGACAACTGTTTTAAAGAAAAACAATTTTTCTTAATTTTCAATTTTCCAAAACATACATTTTAACAAATATCACCATTTTTATACCCTCCACCAGCACAAATGATGTAGTAGAGGATATATTAATTTTATCATTCCATGTGTAACGCTAAGAAGGAATCATCTCATACTCTCAAATGTATAGATATATTTTTGTAAATTAAAATCAAAGTCAGACAGATTTACTCATCCCCAATAATTTACAGAGCTCAATAAAATTAGACCTGAGTATATGTTACAGTCCTGAAAAGTTTTTATTTAAAATAAGCAAAAATTGGTTCACTATATCAAAAGCTATAGATCGATATCTGAGGCAACCTTTAAGTTCCAGCGAAGAATTTTCGTAAAACTGTTAAATAGAAATTGACAAATTAGAATAAAATTTTGACATAATATAAAGTTATATGAACTTCATTATCATTCCAAAAATTATCAGAATTGGTTCAGTACAAAAAAGTTATAGACAAAATTATAATTAATTTTATGACTCATTAAGTGTTACTGTGTTGTATTTAAGAAAGAAAATATACGTTTGTGACTGTATGTGTGAGTGTGTATGTATGCAACATAATGTATTTATTTCACACGCATTTTAAGTGAAGGGAATTCAAGATTCGTCGTAGCCGAATAAAGCATTCATACTTGTTGTATTTATTTAATTTTTATTTAATTTCATCTGGAATGAAATCATCACGATGTCGAGGAGTTAGGCGGGTGAGGAGGAGGAAAGAGGAGGGGGTGTGTTTGAAGTAAATAGAGATATTGTTGTTATTGAGAGGACACCTATGGTGCTGAAAATTGACTGAATGTAAAAATGAAATTAAATAAAAAAGTAAAACAAACTGAAAAAAGCCAACAACAGAGAAAAATAATATTACAAACAAAAAAGGATGATGAGTGTGTGTATGTATATTAAAATAGATGTCAATATATTTCAAAAAGTATATATACGAGGATAATCGAGAAAATTGTTATGGGTTATTAAAGTTTTCAAAATTCTTTATTAAGAAAAAAAATTAAATCATTTCATTATAATTTCATCCCCTCAACTGGACAATTATCGCTTTAATCATAAAATATTTCTTTTTTATTTCAAAATTTCCCTTTTGATATTTTCAAACAAAAATTTGGCAATTTTATCTTTCTTAAGAAATATGATGTCACAAATAAATAATAAAAAAAATAAATAAAAATTATTATAGAAAATTGTTTTGAAAAGGATTTTCAGTTTGCCTTTTTGGTATTCATGACAACACAATAACAAAATGTATATAGTTTGCACAATGGGGCGTACACAGCAAGTATTCAGTGGAATGAAAAGAATAAATAAGTCATAGCGAGAAATATTCAAAAAGTCAACAACAATAAGTTTAATATACACCAATATGTATAGGTGTGTATGTTTGTATGAGAACAAAAAAAAAAAGAAAACAAGTAAAAATGCTTTGTAGGGCGATACCGCATCTTCGGTACTCTTTACCACATAAGTAATTTTATTTAACACACCACCACATTATTGATACCACAATGGATCCTGAAAAGAAATAAAATCCCTCCGGATACTATTAGATAATACACAATAATGTGCTCCACCACTTCATTATCATCAGGTATATCGCAAGGACAGAGTAAAACACATGTGCGTTTCACACGATACGCTTTATTGCCACCAAGTGTATTGTAAGGAGACAGTAAATATATTGTGTGTGGTACCATTCCCCAACAGTTACGAAACAGTGTGTCTTAATCGATTTGGTTTTGAAAATAATTCTATAATTTTTTAACCATTGGAGATTTCTTAATGAATTTTCACATATCTAGAAGTACACTGATGAATATTCCTATGATCGCATTTATTTTTTCTTCATTTATATCCTACACCACTGCAGTTGGTTGGGGTATTACGCGTTTGTGCAGAAGTTCGTAACGGGCAGAACAAATGTTGCACATTTACTTTTTAACCGTGTTAAAGTTCATTACTTTCTGAGACCATTCGACCGTCTGGTTTCTCACGTGTAATAATGTTCCTCCCGGAAAAGGGTTTTAAGTTCATAAAATTCCAAAATAAAAAACTTTTAAGTGAAATTTATTAATATGACTTTCTAAAGCGATGTGGAGAATTATACGAGGATCAATTTATTATTTATCCAAAATCTTTAATGTTTTAATTCAAAAAAAAATATAAAAATACCAACGTAATAATATCTGGTAAAATATTTCGAAAAAATCGAAGTGCGTAATTTTACGAGGGTCGGTCAATAATTTTTTCTAGTTTTCATACAATCTCGCCAGAAGAAGTGATTTTAAAACGCATTAATTTCACATAAATGTAAGTGTCACAGTAATGTAAATATCTGACAGTCAAATGATACGAGGGTCGCTCATAAACTATTTATAACCAAAGAAGGATATTAAATAGTTGGACTTCACCGATTACAAAATTCTAATTTGTTTAGACTGCAATAGACCCAGAAAACACTCCTTTGGATGCGAACAGATAACACACCTCCAAACGGTCGACCACTTCATCGCCGCTTAGCGTTTCATAGTGACACAGTATATTTTTAAGATTATTCCCGCATTGCAACTTGAGAAATAAACAAAAAGAATTTAAATTATTTTTTCTTTAAATTAATTTTGGATAGGGCTTGTGGGCAGGTCTTTACCCCAAACCGAAACGAACACAGTCTACTTACATTTCCGGTAATATTTCTTTGCAAAAGGATTACGAGTTTGAATCCATCGGAAGAACATAATAAAGATAGCCAAGTTTAGAGAGAGACCTACAACGACCCTGATCGGATAGGCACCTGTACTCCTCTAGTACAACTCGTAAGTATCTAATCTTTATTTCTTGCGAAAAATCATTATGATATCTCTTATGGTTTAGAAGTTACTAAATAATTTCCAAAAACTCAATTAAGAATCGATTTAGGTTAAATTGATTAAATCGATTTATTTATTCGGTAGTTTATAGGATCTTAATTGATTCCTTCTCGGAGTTACATACGAAATGATAGACTTATTATACCCTCTTTCCCTGCTCGAGTTGGTAGAGCGTGCAGAAAAGGATACAGCTAAAGTCTTTATGTCAATACTTAATCAGCGAACATTTGTGTAAAACAACACTTAAACAATAAAAAAAAACTTAAAACATGCTGAGGAGTAAGACGAGAACGCCATAAGTATTTTGATAAGGGGGGATGGAGGTAGGGGTAAATACAAAATGGGCACAACGCATCGCTACACAATATAACAAACAAGAAGATTTCAGTCTTTTAAAACTGACTGTCATCAATTCATGCATTCAGTTATTCCTTTCATTGAGTCATTTCATTCTTTTTTCCTTTATTATGTTGGCATAACCCAGCAAACATAAAGATTTAATGCCGGAAGGAGAAAAGTCAATAAAAAGTATTTTGTGAAAATCAAAATTTTCACTGCAAATCAAAAATTTTCACTGAAAATCAAAAATTTTCACTGAAAATCAAAAATTTTCACTGAAAATCAAAAATTTTCACTGAAAATCAAAAATTTTCATTGAAAATCAAAAATTTTCACTGAAAATCAAAATTTTTCACTGAAAATCAAAAATTTTTACTGAAAATCAAAAATTTTCATCAAAATTTTACACTGAAAATCAAAATTTCACTGAAAATCAAAATTTTCACTAAAAATCAAAATTTTCACTGAAACTTTTTATTGAAAATGAAATTTTTTCATTGAAAATCAAAATTTTCACTGAAAATCAAAATTTTCACTGAAAATCAAAATTTTCACTGAAAATCAAAATTTTCACTGAAAATCAAAATTTTCACTGAAAATCAAAATTTTCACTGAAAATCAAAATTTTCACTGAAAATCAAAATTTTCGCTGAAAATCAAAATTTCACTGAAAATCAAATTTCACTGAAAATCAAAATTTTCACTGAAAATCAAAATTTTCACTGAAAATCAAAATTTTCACTGAAAATCAAAATTTTCACTGAAAATCAAAATTTTCACTGAAAATCAAAAATTTTCACTGAAAATCAAAATTTTCACTGAAAATCAAAATTTTCACTGAAAATCAAAATTTTCACTGAAAATCAAAATTTTCACTGAAAATCAAAATTTTCACTGAAAATCAAAATTTTCACTGAAAATCAAAATTTTCACTGAAAATCAAAATTTTCACTGAAAATCAAAATTTTCACTGAAAATCAAAATTTTCACTGAAAATCAAAATTTTCACTGAAAATCAAAATTTTCACTGAAAATCAAAAATTTTTACTGAAAATCAAAATTTTCACTGAAAATCAAAATTTTCACTGAAACTTCTTGTTGAAAATGAAATTTTTTCACTGAAAATCAAAAATTTTCGCTGAAAATAAATTTTTCAAATAATATTTTTCATTGAAAAACATTATTTTCACTTCAAATCTTAATTTTTACTAAAAATGATTACTTTTTATTGAAAATCGATATTTTCACAGAAAATAGTGGTTTTAAGATTGGGGTTATAATGTTTGCTGGTTTATTAATGATAATGTTTGATTGTGTTGTTCTTGCTACTTTCACAGCAATAATAACAACAACAACTCATAGTCAATGTGTTGATTTAGTAATTGTACACCAATTTGGTTTATGAATATAAATTAACTGGAAACACTAGAGTTCAAAAGATGATAATCATTATTACGTTATTATAACCGCATGTCCCCGTTACTAAGTTCCCATTAAAAAATAACAACAATTACAACAACAAATATACACAACTCCCCAATCCCTTAAACACAATCTATGTCGCACACTCCCATCTCTATCTATGAGTTAGATTTAAATAGCGACAAACTGTGAAAAAAATAAGATAAATAAAAAAAAAATATTCATTATTTAGTTATATAATTTGCATACGCACACACACACATACACTCACACACATACATACTGTTGTTTACTCCCTTTATTTAAAAAAAAAAAACTCAAAGAAGGACGGAGAAAGCGTATCTTAACCAATTCATCTACCGGGCAATGGAGAAAGGGAGCGAGTTAGCGAAAGAACAGCTTTAGTTACTGAAAAGAAGACTTGTGTTTCAAATTTGATGCCATTCAAAAGCATTAAGATTAAAAACAACAGAAAAAAAGTTGTGGAATATAAAAAATAGAAAAAATAAACAAATAAGAAAGTCAAATTCGTCTATGCCGAATCTTCATTACCCTCCACTACAAATGCGTGTGAAGTAAATACATTATGTTTCTTACATATTACACAAAACACATAATGAGTCAAAAATTAGTTATATTTTTGGCTATAACTTTCTTTCTACTGAACCGATTTTGATAATGAAGTACATATAGTATAATGTTTTGGCAAAATATTATTCTAATTTGTCGATTTATAATTGACAATTTTATGAAAGATTTTTCCTTGAATATAGATGCTTCAGATATCGGTCTATATATTATAATTTGCACAATTTGCTTGGTTTTAAAAAGGAAACATCTCAGAACTTTAACAAATACTAAGACCAAATTTCATTGAGTATTATCAATTATTGTGCACTAACGACAGACGGACTTAGCTAAACTGACTCAGATTTTGATTATCGATTCTGAGAAGATTTCTTCTTAGCGCTACATACGGCATGACAAAGTTAATATATCCTCTTCACCACTTATGGTGGTGGAGGATATAAAAATAACATCACAAAACTTAAGATACTTAATAAAACAACAACAACGGTAATAATAGCACAACAACTACTAAATAATGAAAACAAAATACCAACAACAACAAAAACAAAAAAATAAAGTAAAGTGGCATTAAAGTACACAAGGACTCGACTGAACGACAAGAGTTTTATGTTAAAAATTGCCACTGTGTCGCGCGAAATCTGTCAACAACAACCAACAGCAACCAACAACCGGGAGGACAACAGCTGTTGTGTGTAGAAAGAAGAGACCTAAAGTTGTGCCACAATTATATTTAATTGCAGCTTTTTTCACATTTCTCTTTCACTTTAATTCTTTAGGGATTCTCTTTAAGTAGTTATTAAATTTAGTTTCATTGCTAATGGATTCAAGGTTATTTAAAACTCTTCCCAGCAGCAATTGTAAGCAATTGTAAGACATATAAAGACCTAAAATTAGATATGAGAAGAGGTATCCAAGGATATTAATACCAAAATTGAATACTTATCGTGATCGATATGATTTTTTTGAGGGGAATCAGTAGGATTTAATGTTTGATGCCATAATTAGATGTAAAGTTATTGAAATCAATATATAGATTTAGATCTTGATAAGGCAGATTTAGGGTCATTTTGTTTTCAACCTTAAATATCTTTATTTCCGAAGGTAAAAATATCTATTCAAAAGTTTTGATCGCATTTTTTGTATAATTTATTTCTGAAAGTAAGAAAAATTTTGATGAAATTTTCTTTTGAATTCTTAGATGCTTTTGGAGCAAATAATGTAAGAATTGTAATCCAAATACACATCGTTTGTTATTAAGTTTTACTCATATTTTTTTATTATGGAATTTTCGCAATTTTGTCGATAATTTTTTTCCTCAAAAGATCAATCTTCATTTGAAATAATAATCGAACGATATTTTTACAGGAAATCGAAACTAATATTCATGATTATCATTACGAAAAACCTTTCGATTTTTACACTGAAACTAAAAACTAAAAAAAAATTATTACAATTTTCTCAAAATATCTATTTTTTATTTTTTTCTCAGAAAATTGATTAGAATTTTCTTAGAAAAATGAATCGATAACAATTTGTTTAGAAAATATATTATAATTTTCACACAAAAACGATTATAATTTTCTCAGAAAATCGATCATTATCTTTTAGAAAATTTACCACAATTTTGTATAAGAATCCATCACAATTTTCTCATACAATTTCATTACAATTTTGATAATCGATGACTATTTCACAAGAAAATCGATCATTAGTTTCTTAGAAAAATATCTCAATTTTATCACAAAATCGATTGCAATCTTCTCACAAAATCGATCTCAATATTCTCAGACAATCAAGTACTATTTACGTTTCTTTTAAAAAATCGCCACTATTTCTTTTTTAAAAATTGATAGTTGTTTTTTAAATCGATCACTGTTTTCTCGAAAAAATCGATCGATATTTTCTCAAGAAATTTATCACATTTTTTAGAAATTTGTACATATTTTTTCTTATATATCAATCACCTTTTTTTAGAAAATTTTTCGATTTTCATAATTTCACTAAAAGTCATAATTTTTACAAAAAATTTTAAAATTTTTTATTTTTACTTAAATCATTATTTCCTCAAAAAAAAAAAAAAAAAAAAAAAAAAAACAATATTTTTCCCTAAAAGTAGTTAAAATCATAATTTTCACTAAAAATCATAATTTTCACTAAAAATCAAAATTTTCACAAAAAACCATAATTGCAATTAAAGTTCATTATTTTCATTGAAAATAGTTTTTTTTTTTCACTAAGAAATCGATATTTTCACTGAATATCGTTGTTGTTGTGTTTCAGCAATATTTATCTTTTTTTATATTCTCATTATTCCATTTTTTAGATTTTCTGCATGATTGATCCTGACTGACTTCAAATTTGTTGCTTCTTGTGCTATAAATTGAAAGTAAAGAAGTTAGAAAAATCATGTCAATTGTGTTGAATTGTTTATACCCTACAGGTCGTAATTGCTCGAAACAACACACATACCTTACGACACACACACATACCGCACCATATACAGATTTTTAAATAACCATAAGCTCTACAATATGAATATTATATAACATAATCAGGTGATTAGTTCTAATTTATTCTAACTCTTCGTTGCCACATTAAGTACCGTATGTTGACTACTGTAAAGGTGAGAATGTAGACAGATAAAAATAGCTAAATCAGCTCTGATAATAGATTCTTATGTGATTTTTTTATGGGGTAACACTTGAAATATAAAATTTAAAATACTCTCTTTCAGATCTTTTAATGGTGTAGGATAAAAACATCATCAGAAATTGCATAACAACTTATGGATGATTGAGTTTTTGAAAAAGTCATAATATTTTATGCTCAAAGATTTACTTTTTCTTTTATTAAATCTTAACACAAAATAATGTTTCCCGCGATAAACTAAAATGGAGAAATCAGTTGAAGTTTTTATTACGATTAAAAAAAAAAAAAATAAGAGAAACTAAAGTCATTCCAACAAAAATAATAATAATAATAAAACTTTTAAATTAAATAATTTTAATTGGTTTATTTAAAGAAAATTAAAAAAAGATAATTAAAAATATTTTTTCATTTGGTTAATAACACGTCCTTTTGAACGAAAATCCTTATGAATAAAATTATATGTTTGTGGAACGACAAGGGACCTCATTCATATGTTATTCCTAGAAAGACTTTAATAGAAGTTTCTCATTGTTGACAACGTCTTAAAAGTGACTTAATAAATTTTTAATAAATATTGCTTTTAGACATACCTTTTCACAGTGTTTCCAAATCTTTTTTTAAAGCTCTAATATTTTCATAGATACTAAATATTTGTGTAAAAAGTTTATATGGAAAATAGTTAGAGGAAGAAGGAATTATGCTGCTTTTTTGAAAAGTAAGATTGGTATTTACAAAAAAAAAAAAAATTCGATATGATGTATATGAATTTGACCATTAATGGGAAATTGAAAAATCCCACTTTTCTAAGAGAAAATACCCAAAATCTCAATCCATATAAACCATATTTAAAAATTTGACTATTTTCACCAAAGTGAACATTATGTCATTATAAAGGCGGTCTGGTAGAAAATACTTTATTGGTATTCACCTTTTATATGTATCTATATATTAAGGATAATACAAAGATAACTCCAGTTTTGCAATCTGAGAGTAACAAAGGAATTTTAATTTAAAAAAAGATTACCAATCAAGGATAGGAATTATGGGCAGGCCTTTGCCTCAAGTACATTTATTAAATACTAATTTCTATTAATACAGATATATGGTACGTTCGTTAAAACATCATTTAGACATGTACTCCAGCATTATCCTTTAGCAATATACAATCTTCAACCATCTTTTCGTTCATTAAAGGGAGAAGAGCAATTGTGCTATTCATTTATTGGAAGGAAATAAATTTCAGATTTACCAACTGCAAACAATGCTGACCAAACCATCCCCGTCGAAATTTCATTTTGACATCCGAAAATCGTTTGATCATAAAACATGAATATCGGTAAGAACCGCCCAAATTACATTTGTTTTCGTAAAAAGAAAGTAACGCTTTTCCACTCCCCTAACCATTTTATGCATCTTTATGCTGTTTGAGCATTAGCTTACACTTTGACTACTTCCATTCTCTTCGAATAATGTCAGCAATGTTTTTGGAAGCCACAGTCCCTTGGAGTGCTTAATCTTACAAACAATTTCTCTATTGGAACATTCTTGGTTATGCAAAAAATTTATTTGGATCTTCACTGGAAAAGTTCTAAACTTTTTGAAATTTATTTATAATATTTCATTATTGGTAATTTGTTAGAGCATTTTCACGTTTGCGTTTATAGAAATATGGCACATAAAATAGCATCAAAAACGTTTGAACATTTTTGGACGAGAACAATAAAGATCAAGCAAAAATATAGAAAAAATCAAATGCGTTTATAGGGATTTGCATCAGTATATATACCGAAAAGAAAATAACGAAAAAGATGTGGTCAAATTTAGAGGGTCACTGACTATGCTCATGGGCAGATATTGATCTGTATTACCACTTATCAACTCGAAAACACTTTAGCTCTTACTGTGTGAAATTTCATTCAAATATCTTAAACGGTTCATAAGTTACACAATTGTTTCTAAAAAAATGATTTAGAACCACTGTGATATGTGAACATATAAAAGTATGTTTGTATGTATGTGTGTTTTCTCACACCTTTTGAGAGATTCATTTTTATCATCCTTTTTGCAACATAAAAATAAATGACAAAATGATTTTCACAAGAAATGCAACATTAACTGTTGATATTTAATTCAAAATGTAAGAAAAAAAAGTATTGGAATTTTCTACAAACAAATACTTATGCATGCATACACACACACGCGCGATAATATGCATGCACTTATACAAACATACATAATACAATACACATTTAAATAAATTCACACGAGTTGCCCGTTAAAGTATCTATGTGTGTGTATATCTGCATTGATTATACTCTGTTCTCCATATTATGCATAAAGTATTTTAATATGTCTACATGTAGAAGTGTGTGTTTGTGTGTAAGTATGAATGGGTTTGTATGTGTCAATTTTATTACTTTATAGATTTTTATTAGAGGTGTTTTTTCTTTACTTCTTTTTACATTCTTACAAGATTTTTTCTAATAAAACCAGGAAGAAGAAGTGAAATAAAAAATATATATGAAATGTAATCGATTCCTGTTTGGATTTTTCTTATTTTTCTCTTGTTCTTGTTCCTGTTCTTGTTCTTTTTGTTTTTGTTTTTGTTTTTATTTTTATCCTACTTGTTGCAACTTATAAATGAAATGCAACCACATTTGTTTTCTTTTTTTTTCAACTTGTGGATTTCTGGTTGAAAGCAGAAGTAGAAGAGGCAACAGCAGCAGCAAATAATGTTGAAAGAGCAGCAAAAAAGGAAAAAAAAGTTTTCTCTTTTACGTTGAAATTTACAAGCCACTTAAATGTGTGGTAATACTCTTGCTTTAAGCATTTGGTTCCAAAAGTATTACGAATCCAAGAAAAAAATGAACATTTTAATATATACATATGTATGTATATACATATGTATGTACTTAAGTTAAGTAAATATGTATACAGTGCATAAGAAAAGTAAAGAGAATAGAAATGGATTTATTTATTTCTCACTTAAGACTGAGATTTCACTAAGAAAATAAGCACTTAACCAACGTTTTTATCAGTTTTTCACCACAGAGTAACATTTTAATACAAAACTGGGGTTTCCACCATCATTACATAACAAAATTTCTCCATTGAGGCATATTCCTACAAACTCATTTGTTTTTTCTCTCTATTTTTATTTTATCTTTGTTGTTCTCATCTAAAGGTAAATCTGAAGTTTTTTAATGAGAGGCAGCTTAACGGTATTATTTTAAGTAAATAAGATTAGTTTTTAGTGTTGTTGTTTGCTTTATCATGCGATCAAATGTCCTTGGTGCTATTTTATGTGGAATATTTCTATAAACGCAGACTTAAAAAATGCTTTAAAAAACTACAATAAGAAATTGATTATAAAATTAAACGTTCCGAAAGTGTGGTGCGTAATTTCTTTATGTAAATTTAGAAAAAAAGACTTATTAATGTTATACAACAAAAACAAAAGCATCCCACAAAGATTGAACTCTACACAAATAAAGAGGAAACTGGGAAGGAAGAGTGGAAAAATGTGATTTTCTCTGACGAAAAAAAATGATATTTAGACAGCCCGGACTCAAACTCACATTATTGGCAGAATTTGAGATCAGACAATGTTCGGATGTCAAAACATTATTTTGAATTGTCACAATTTATAAAGAATTTCTGGAAGATATTCTTCTTTCTTTTATGGATGAAGATTGCACTTTCCAGCAAGATAATGATGAGAACGTTTAACGAACTTATCAAAACTCTGTTTAATTTGCCATCTTATTACCTAAAAAAGTCCAGTAAAAATGTCACACGGACAAATTCGACTATGTAATACCCTACACCATATTGTTGGCTTATAATGTCGGCTGAAAAAATTTATAAACGACCATTGTATAATTTTATATCCTTATTTATGCTTATGTTTGCAATATATTATTATGATACTAACATTTATGTGAAAGCTATGCGTTTTTAATGGAATTAGAAAAAATTGTGGGCCGATCCACGTATAATATTTCTCAGCGCTTTTGGTTTATATTTATCTTTAAGCAATACTTGGGAGGATGGTTGTATGGGACATAAGAAATAATGGACCGATTTTTGTATATTTGCCACATCATTTTAGTATAGATTAGGAGGAATTTTTTCATATAGGGACATTTGCATGGGGCCTATATGAAAAAAATGGACCAATCATAACCAATTTCACTAACATATCTTCAAAACCGAGACCTGTACTTTGCAAACAAGCTTTACATAGAAAGCAGTATGGACATGCTTAAATCGACTCAGGAAGTGATTCTGAGTGGAACGGTATACTTTAAAGTGAGGGTATGACTAGTTTTTATTCCCTTTACCTGATATCCCTGAAATTATAAAAGATAACCTACAGAAATAAAGTATTTTTATTTATAAATAAATTTTTTGTGAATTTCTTAAAAAAATCAATATACCCAAGGTGGCCAATATTGGAGATCCACCGACTGTGCCAATGCCTACATAGTCACTTGATTTTTTCAACTCCAATATATCTCACCTCTAAGCATATGAAATTTCATTAAAATATTTTTTAAATGATTCAAACTTTTTCATTTATTCCCAAAAACATCAACACGCCGAGAGATTTTAAGTGAATTGATTTCTTTTTCAGTTTCTAATGCTTTAAAACTTTTCCCTCCAACTGTACAAACACATACAAACGAAATAACTTTTATATATATTTTCCGTATACATAATGAAAATAAAAGGAAGAGAAAGAAAGGAAAAAAAATTATTTCCTCTGAAGTAGCAGTTTGATAGTTGTTCAACTTGAATGATTCAACTTATTCTGTTCAAGAGTATCAAGAATTCTTCAGACATTTTATGTTCCTTTTTTCACATTCATTATGGGTTGATATTTTTTTAAAACTTTGTTTGATTTTGTGGTCCTCTTTTTTATGGCACAAATACACAAACAAGCACTTATTTTCTGTTGCTATTTTCTCCGATAATTTTCATTTATTTATAAGAGAGCAGTAAGTTGCAAGAGAGGAATTATGATGAATTGATTACTAACTAAAGGACAAGGTAATGTGTTAGAGCAGCGTGAGAGTGATCTTATTGCAGTTTCAAATTTTATTCATTTTAGGGTATTTTTAAAGTCGTTTTAAGTGATTTTCAATTAAATTTATTCTTTTTATGTCACATTTTCTCTGTATTATAACGTTATGTTTGTAAATTGTTTGAGTAGGAGAACATTTTTTTTTAAAAAGTACTTATTTTTACTTTTTATGAAGTACTTTTGTCATTTTACGCTTTCCCCTCCTTAACATTTTTTTCTAAACTTTGTTCCATTATATAAGGGATTTATATTGAAGCATCATTATGACTTTGTAATTGTCAACACTTAATTATGATTTAAAAAAAAAGAAGAAGAAAAAATGTTGCTTATTTGCTTCCTAATTGCCACCACATAATTTGTATTTAGACACTCTGTCATCATCCTCCTTCTCATTATTATCATCATTATTATAAAATACTTATAAAAGGCTACAAATACAAAAGGGAGTATAATTCACAAAGCACAGTGTGTATTCAAATCAGTTGTTTTTGGAAATAATTTTGTAACTTTTAAACCGTTAGAGATGTATTAATGAAATTGACATGATTAAAGCGGAGGAG
>PYHX02000494.1:80776458-81010406 GCA_004302925.2 Cochliomyia hominivorax | reverse complement strand
CTCTAGTTGAATAATCTTGATTAAAGAAACAAGACAGAGAATTGAACATACTCCCGATTCTCACTAATCTAAACCGAATTAAGCCTGGTTAAAGAAAACCTGGCAGTCGAAAACCGATTATTTTCCCGATTTCAGTAAACAAAACTGAAAGCCGACATATTCCCGATGACGGTTGTTAACCAAAACCGAAATAAACCTGGTTGAAGAGAAGAAGCCAAAAACCGATATTCCCTATTTTCGATAAATAAAGCCGAAATAAGCCTGGTTAAAGAGAAGAAGCTGATCATAGGCAACGCCGAAAATCGATCATATTCCCGATGACGGTTGTTAACCAAACTCGAAAGAAGCCTGGTTGAAGAGAAGAAGCTGACCATACTCCAAATCCCCAAACATTAAAATGAAATTAATAGTTGAACACATTGAAAGGGAAACTTATCCGACTTTTTAATTAAGGTTTGTGGATCCGTAGATCCTGGCAGTCAATAAGCTATCACAGTCGAAGAAAAAACCACGTAACAACTTTTTTTCAAACCTTAAAAAAATATTTAAAAAAACAATTTGGAACCATTAAAAAACTAATTTGTTCTATTTTTTTCGTTCATAGGATATCGGTCCATAATTCGTATTAAGTGAAACGATTTTGCTGATTCAAATAATTTTAATAAGTCAATATTTTTTAATTGCATTTGAAGATTTACAATAATTTTCAAAAACAACTTTTGAAACTGCTATCGTATCACAAAAAAAAAAAAAATAAACTACAAATAAAAATATTTTTTTGTAAAAACAACAACATCTATAACAAAAAATAAAAAAAAACAAACAAATGACAAAGTGTTACGTAAATTAAGAAAATTGTTTTTAGTATCAAAACAAATTAAAAACATTTATAAAATTTCTTTTCGATTATTTACTAATTTCTATTCATTCAGTCATTCATTCAATACAAATGTTTGGGATACAAAGGTGTGGGTCATTTGCAATTTATATTACTAATGTATCTACACTTACACACACACACACATAAAAATATACTAAATTCTATTAATAAATAAGTAAATAAGAAACAAAAAAGTAAATATATAAATAACAACAATAACAATAATATTACTTTAATTTTTTATATAAATATTATATAAGAGACAAATTTTGCATAAGAACAGAAAATAAATCGAAAGAATTCTTAAAGATACAAACGATTAAATAAAATATTCGAAAGTGTTTTCTTAATAATCATCTTTTATATTAACAAGTAACATTCTAACTTAAAGTTCGACTATCTAATACCCCTACCCAACATTGTTGGTTAAAAAATCAGTACATTATTGTGACATCATTTACGTGAAATTTATTACTTTAAAAATGAATTTCCAAGGGGTTGTGTGGGAGTTACAAGAAATATTAGACCGAACCTCGTATAAATTTGCATATAGATTTTTTCTTAATTTATCTGAGTTCGATTCAATTGTTATTACAACACCAACGTATAAGTGAGATTTATGCACTTTCGAAGTTATATTAGAAAGGGGGATTAATGGAACCTATTAGAAACAATGAACCGATCCTCGTATAATTTGGTACATCGTTTTAGCATATCATAAGATATATTTTTGCAAATTGTGTTAAAATCATTTATATTTAGGACTTTTATAAGCTTAAATATCATTCCGGAAGGATATTTAAATGGGAGGTACCTAAAATAATGCACGAATATTTCAAATTTCAATAGGCTTCGTCCTTGGACCGAAATAATAATATGGACCATATTTCATGAAGATATCTTAAAATTGCGACCTATAGAGTATTATCGTTATGTATTTAGGACTTTTTATAAGCTTTAAGCTCATTTCGGAAGGATATGTATATGGGAGGTACCTGAAATGTTGCACCGAATTTCCAATCTCAATAGGCTTCGTCCTTGGACTGAATAATAATACTGAACATATTTCATGAAGATATAGAGTATTCACAACGTTTATATTGAACAGCCAGCCGGAAGTACGGTTATCGGTAATCTACTCAGGAAAGTGTTTCCTCAAATGCCCTCTAAAAAAATTTTACTTTGGGTATAAATATTTCTTAAACAATGAAAATAAAAATATCGTTACCCTGACATATGAGATATCAGTATAACAATATTTTTTTTGTACAGAATTATGTACACCGATGGACAAAGTCACCGTCATCTTATATGTACAAAGCTAAAGAGTCCCTCTGCTGAGAAAAAGAAATGAATGAAATATCAGATAGAATTACAATTAATTTTAATATTTTTGCAAACATTTCTGCATAGAAAGTGAATCCTTTAAAATTAGTGAAGTTTGTTAGTTAGCGAATAGTTAGTGAATTTTTTTAAATTATGCAACCTTATTAAATTTTTATAGATCAGTCTTAAAGATACTATATTACACGAATTTAGACAAAAGTAAGAGTAAGAGAGAAATTCCTTAAAGTTCTTTAATATTAAGATGCAGTGACTGTGACCATTGTCCACAAGAAATATGAGCGTCAAATTATAACACCTCTTTTGTTAATAAGCTTAGTGAAAGGCAAATTTGTTGAACTAAAAAACATTTTAGACAAAATTAAACTTCTTTTATATATAAATTATTTTATGAGCGCAGAGGCCCTTCAAGCTTACATAAAGGCAAATGACGGAATTTTGTTCATCTCAATCAATCATTAATAAAATATTGGCAATTTTAAAAAAAACGTACCATAGGACCATTGCCAGACCTCTGGGACTACTAAGAACATATATATGTCCATCTCAGAAATGTCTATGTGATAATTCTTTCAATATTCAGTTCCAAAAATTCGGTGCGGTGTACTTTATATATGAAGCAATACGTATGAGTAATATTAAATAAATTTGTTTTTTATAACTCATACACACAGGTAATTCAAACAAGATTTTAATCAAATTAGTGTGGAAAAAAATTAAAATAAGTATTTTGTTTAAATTGCACTTTTTAATATTTTCTTTTATTAATTAGAGACAAATTAATCTATTTAATTGATGAATAAATTTAATGTTTTCATTTTTCCTTTAAAATATTTTCATAAACATCCTTTTTAAAATTCCTGAAAAACTTTTACTTTTTCACAAATAATCTTCTCATCATAATTCCTTTAAAAAAGCGGAAAAAGAAGTAAATTACTTAGCACTTTGAATTTTTTATGTCGTTAATAGTTTTTTTTTCTTATATTCCTGTTGGTTTTTATCTTTTAATTGAGAGATTATTAACCGTTTTTTTTTTCATGAAATATAAATGAAACTTAGGGTTTGTTTTATGTATCTTTTTTTTCTGCATTTATTTTTTTTCTTACAAAAGAAAACTTTATACACGGTGAAGTTCGGTATATCTAGTGTATTTATAAACCCAAACCGGTAAACCGGTTTTTTTATTTTAGGATCGGATCGAATATTTTATATTTTTGAATTATTTGCTGGTATTTTTCAGTCGCTTAACCGGTTTTTAATCTAATGTACCTTTAAGCTTTTCACTAATTATTATTACATGCACTCAGTTCAAATTCTGAACACTTCATTTATGTTCACTCTGCTATAAACCATATACAATTTTTCTTTCCATATGTAACACGAAGAATGTTCTATTTATGATCCCATTTTATCTATACATTTTTATGCCCTCCACTACCATAAGTGATGAAGGCCAAGAAGTAATAGTCTCAGACCCTTTAAAGCCAATCAAGATCTGAGTCGATTTAGCTATGCCCGTCTGTTTGTTGTTGTCACGATGACATCCACAATAATTAACAGAGCTCAATAAGATTTGTCATATTTTATGCTTGTAAAGTAGGTTCAGTATATTAAAAGATATAGACCGATACCTTAGACAACCTCTAAGTTAATAGCAGAAAACTATCGTAAAGTTATAATAAAGTATTTCTGTATTTAATTTAAAAAAAAAAAAACTTAAATATATTGTATACGCCTGTGAGTGTGTGGTGGAGGGTATTGAAGATTCGATATAACCGAATAAACATCATATTCTTAGTCGATTTAGCTATGTACATTCAAAGAAATTCGATCAGATCAGCTGTATAAAACCGGTATTATCTATTTTTAAGAAAATAGGCAAAGACCTCCACCTGAGATAAATTAAAATATTTTTGTAAGGATTTCTGCGAATGTTTCAAGGAAATATAATGGATTTAAATAGATCTATCAAGCTATATCAGTTTTAATACGATAAAAAATACCACTTGTATACCAGTTAACATTCCCTACATAAAGCCGTATTCAAAAGCGGGCTTTTTGATCAGACCATTTTTCGAATATTTTTTTGAATACACTAATTATATCCTTTTTAAATTTTCTTTACATCTTAAAAGCTGTTGAATGCTTTTAATTCAATACTAATTAAAACGTATTTTAATTATATTTTTCTTATATTCCACTTATTAAAAAAATAATTATTTGCTACATAAAATTATAAAAAAAAGTGGAAAACATATACATAAATAATAAAAAAGCTTATAATTATAAAATATAATAAAGTGATTTATAAAACACCATTTCCCCAGTGAAAGTGTATTTCTGATAACTCTCAACTCTTATGTTTTAATGTATTTTTCTCTAAAGTTTTAAATTTTATTCTAAAAATTCAATTATAATTATTTTGCCTTAAAATATTATTATAATTCAATGAAATAATCTGCGATTTCTTACAAAATTATGCTTCAAGTATTTACATAATTTTTATATGTTTTCTTCTTTTTCTCTTTCTCCCTCTCTCTTTTGGAATTGATTGGAAATTTTTATTTTAATTTGTTTCTTTTTATTTTTTAATTCTTTTCCATCTTTTATGTTGAAGTAGTTACTTAACAGCTTAAAAAGAAACTTCATCCATTCCTGCTCCAATTATAAGTTAATGTTTCTCTTAAACTTCAGATAAATAATAATGAAAATAAAGAAAATACAAACAAGTACGAATGTTATATTCGGCTATGCCGAATCTTTAATACCCGCCACCACAAATACGTGTAAAGTAAATACGTTTGGGATTTGTATATTTACACGCACACATACAATCACAAACGTATACAACATATAAATTGTTTTTCTTTATATAAATACTTTTAATAAATTATTAAATCATTTATATTTTTTAACTGAACCGATTTGGATAACTTTTGAATGGTAATGAAGTTCACATAATATAATATTATGGCAACATTCCATTCTAATTTGTCGATTTAAAATAGACAATTTTACAAAAGTCCATCACTTGAACTTAGTGGTTGCATCATCAGTTCTCTAACTTATAATATACTGAACCGATTTTGCTGGTTTTAAATGAAAACTTCTCATGACTATAAAAAAAACTTAGGCCAGAATTTTATTGAGCTCTGTCAATTGAGATGTGAGAGTGCCTACAACAGACAGATGGATATAGCTAAATCGACTTAGATTTTAGTTTGAAGCAGTTATATCTCTACATAATAAGGGTATGAGGTGATTCATTCTTAGAGTTGTAAACGGAATGACATAAAATTGGTGAAAAAGAAAAGAAACATAACACCGATGCTGAAATTATAAAACGGTCCTAAGCCGACAAAATTATGATGTCTCATGAAAAGAAGCAGCATTTTTCTATAAACATTCCAGATATAAATTTCGGTGTTTGTAAAGTCCGTTATAACAAGTGATTGACTCCTTTTACCATAAATGCATATTGTTTGTCATACCAAACACTTTTTGGGAAATTATGACTGTTTTTGGGTCCGAAACTTTTCTTCAACATTAACCTGAGCTTCAGCATAATAAATTTTCTATTAGGAAGTTGCGAAATATCTGCCAGAACATAAATTTCGCCATCCAATATGCAGCAAGAATATTTTTTTTTAGAAAATTTGACTTCAATTTCCGTGCGTAGCAGCCTTCTTTTCAGAAACTTTTTGAGACTTTTATATTATTAAATCTGAATTTGCTTTAACTTTTCATACTAAATAACATCATGTGAACCATTCCCCCTACCGGAACCAGGTTTTCTATTAACGGTCAATTTCTACCGGTGCTGTTCAATAGCATAAGAAACAGTTTGTATGCACTCTTTTCTGGTCACTCATTTTAATCACATTTTTAATCAGATTAACAATATTTGTTTGACATTTAATACAATAACTGACATGTTTCACAAAGGTAAATTCATATAAAAAAAATCAAATAATAGTTGAGTTTGACGTTTTAATATTAAACGTGTGTTAAGAAATTCAAATCGATTTCACTCTGTGTATATGTACATAGTTATGTAGTGTGTGGCATAGGTCGTTTAGGTTGCAAGCTTGATGTAGAACTAATAATTCCTACCTTTTATAGCAGCTAAAAAATCCTTAACATTTTTCTTATAGATTTTCATTTTTGTTTTATATAAAAAAATATATTTTAAGTAATAAAATTCATAATTATCGCAACATTAGTTTTATATTCTGTTACTTAAATAATTTCAATTAATTGGAATTGTGCGTTATTGGAAAACGCACAGTGTTTAATTGCAAAATTTTGAACGGTCGACTTCAATGAAACTAACACAGAGTACAGTGCGATTTTTTTGGAAAAAAATTATAAAAGTTTTGAACTGTTAGAGATATCTTAATGAAATTTCACATGGTTTAAGCTGAGGTGTTTCTAAATAGGTTGGAGAGAACAAAACTCAAATGACATAGACGATGATCCCACAAATTAGCTCATTTTAATTATGTCGATTTTTTTAAGGCTTAGAAAATTCCAATAAACGTTAATGCCATAAGCATAAATTTTTATCTTTTTTTTGATTTTGTATAATTTTTATAAAATTTAGTTTTAAAAAAATAAAAACTCTTTTTTTTAATTTAAATTACACTCTTGAAAAGATCAGCTCTTTCAAAGAGCAAAAAAGCATCTTTGTTATGAAAGCTTAAAACGTAACGATTGCCTGTTGCCTGTTAAATTTTTAGAATTTAAAAAAAAATTAGAAAAAAATAATTTTGTCTAGATTATACTCTAATTATGTAGGCAGTAGTTTCCTGGAACTCGTTTTCACTTTTTTGAACTAAAAACTTAACCATAAAATCTTTATTTATTTATAAACAACATCTCCCCCAACTAATAATTTCAAGGAACTAATTATATAACCGTTCTATTTCTCCATATTTTACACTAAGAAATCTTTATTTTCATACTTGATTGATTTGTTAGATTTGAACATTAGAAATTTATCTATAACTATCGCCTAGTAACCAGTTAAGAGACACACATAATTAACATGAGTTTATTTTAAGATTAATAATGAAAACACTGGAGTACATAACTGTCAACACACGAGTGTTGAGAGTGTCAGTTTTTTGTTGTTGTTGTTATTGTTTTTATTAAAAATATATAATAATTTTTTTCATGTAATTCAATATTATTGAAAATATTTAGTTGTATTGTCACAATGTTTGTGTTATTATTTTTTGTTGTTGTACTCATTATTTATTTTATTTTATATATATTTTTGTTGTTGTTATTTTCTAGCAACTAAATGATTATTAGAACTCAATTATAGTACACAATGAATTGGTATCCTTTTGTTATTTCCGAACAATAGGAAATTGCAAATTATATAAATAAATACAAATACTAACACATACTTACATAAACTTATAAAGGTATAAGTTTGTATATGTGTGACTTACACAAATACATTGAAAATATTATGAGGCAAAACGGGGGAAAAAACAAGTAAGAATGTTCGGCAATGTCGAATCTTTAATACCTTCTAGTACGAAGGCGTGTGAAGTATAGTTTCGTACATACACAGTCACACATACACAATTTATAAAAGTTTTCCTTAAATATAACACAGGAACACTTGATGAGCCATAAAATTAGTTATTATTTTTAACAAAAACTGAACCGATTTTGATAATTTTTGGAATGGTAATAAAGAATCAGTGCAACATTTCATTCTAATTTGTTGATTTATAATTGAAAATTTTTACAAAAGTTTTTTGCTTGATCTTAAAGTTTGACTCAGATATCGGTTTATAACCTTCAATTTGTTGCCTTTAAATAGGAATATTTTCAGGACTATAGCAAATACACAGGCCAAAGTCGAATGAGCTCTGTCAATTATTGTGGATGTGAGCGTGTCAACAACAGACAAACAGACGGACACAGCTAAAACGACTCATATTTTGATTTGATTCAAGAATATATACACATCACGGTGACTGAGATGATTTCTTCTTAACGCTACACACGGAAGGATAAAGTTAATATACCATCTTCACCAATTGTGGTGGTGAAGGGTATAATAAACTAAAATTCAAACGAATTGTATAAAGTTTTATTTTTTTCACCAACAAAATAGAAAGTAAATGAGGGAAAAAATGTATATAGTTGCCATCAACAACCATTTAATAAAGAGAACAACAAACAGCAACAGCAGCAGCAACAACTACAACAACAAAAGAAATAAGAATAAAATAAAATAATAAAAGAAAAGAATAACATGTGAAATGATTTCATAGTTACAAATATTACATTGATTTCAACATATGTTTGTGTGTATGTTTGTATGTATGAGTGTATGTGTTTATATGATTGTTTAGTTGTTTTGAGAGAAAGAGAGAAATATAACAGCGACATTGATGTTGATGATGACAGTGATGACAAGAAAATAAAATAAATAATAACAACAATAACAATAACAATAATAAAAATAATAATACAACATTGAATTTATATGACACATAATATATATAAAACCAACCACACACTCACACATACTTAGACACTTGAATAACTACACAAATACAAAAGCACAGACATACACACACATGAACATATCACTTATAGATACTTACCAATATGTCTTAGATAAATTTCCTTTGATATGAAATCTTATAACAATAACAAAGTGTCCAGGACCAGAACAGTTTTTTTCTGTTACGGATATATTTTTTGGGAAATATATCCGTAATTTTGATTGCCTTCTCGGATTTTAATTTAACATAATAAGAACATTACATCTTCGTTAGTTTGAAACCCATAGTAGCTTAATAGGCGTAGTTATGGGGCTGCAAATGCGATACCTCGGATATTAAATTTTTCAAAATTTTTCAAAAAAATTTAAGATTCTCATTCAATTTCAAACATGTTTCCAGCTTCTTGAAAAGATTTTTAATAATATGCACATGCTTATATGTGCTATTTATCCCTGATAGTTTTCGAGTTATTTTTATTAAAATTTTCAACTTTTAAAATTTTGCAAATCTAGAACCATTTTTTAAAGAAATTTTGATTAACTTATATGTGCTAAAATCTTAAAACAGAATACAATTTTGAAAACTCAGATGTATTTTTAATCATACGGAAACGACTTTTCCAGGTCTCCAATAAATCTCATTTCAAAAAATCTCATTTTAGGGATTTTATTTTCCTCCAAAATTTCGTATATTTTTAAATAGGAAAAACAATTTTCATTCCTTTCCAGAAACAAAAAAAATATGCACCCTGCTTTGGCTATTGGATCTCTCTTGGAACCGAATGTCATGCCAATACATTCGTCCGAACAGAAGTTATAGATTGAAATACTCCTCCTTTTAAGAGGCTTATAATTCTTTAGCTCCCATTTCTAGATATTTCATCGTGCTCTACTAAACACACACTTTTTGTAGGAAACATTACATGTGAATCACTATTATACCTCCAGCTAAACTCTGCAATTAACTAAAATAGCAATAGTTAAAAAAAGCTGAATGTCTTTATTTTGCACCCCAATAACTTCGACCATGGTGTCCTTATGGGATCCTCTCTTCTAATATTATTATGCTAAATATCATTCAGATTCATCTAGAAAGCCTGTTTTCCAATTCAATGGCGGTTAAAACTACTCTTTTCGATTTTTCTATTGAAAAATGTAGCATAAATATATAATTTTATCCACATAATATAGGAGGTTCAAGGTTTCGATCGGATATTGTTTTAAATTACAAATAAAATGGAAATAAATCTTTCAGTTTATCGAGTTTAAATTTTGAATTTGGTTTATATGGACCTAACAGGATCGATTTTATAGGTCTCTAACTATAGACACCTTTGGTGTCAAAACTATAAAAAAGAATCATTATATTAATTGATTTCAAAGATTTTTGGATTCTACTAGTCAAAACTCTTTTGGTTTAGGAGATATTTGCCTTCAAACAACAAAATTTTTACATTTTAATCTGAAATTTTTACGCTTAAATTTAAAAATAAAGTCGCGGTGTTATTAAACTAGTACTTGAAGCGTATACTTAATATTATGGATTGATATGACTCATACCCTTCCATGTTTATACCCTACATCACCATAGGTGTTTGAGGTATTAAGCGTTTGTTGTGACATTTGTAAGATATTAAAAAATGGTGTTACGTACACACTTAAGTATACTGATCGGCTCAGAATCGATTAAATAATGTTCATCTATCTGTCCGATTGGCTGTTCATATTAACGTTGTGAACATGTATGTACTATTTTGAGCCAAGGACGAAGTCTATTGAAATTGGTCATGTTCGATTCCATGCAAATGTCCTCCCTCCTAACTAATGTCTATAGCTTCCTATGGCTTCTCATATAAGTTTTATTTACGTGGTTAAAATGTTGTATAAAAAAACTTACAAAAAATGTTCAAAATCATTCCATTTTACAATAATTTCATTAAAGTTGTGTTGTTATGTCAAAATATTTTATTATTTTTAGTTTCAAATAAGCAATAACGAATTGTTCAACAACTATTAGCCAATCGAAAAAAATCATATAAAAAATGGAAAGTGGGATTGTATTTTGAAGGTACTGAATTTGTGAATTGAGTCCCAAAAAAATTGTTTTTATTATTTTCTAATACAACTTTTCAGATTTATCTCTATTTACTTTGTTGTTTTATAATTGTTTTAGGATTGTACTTTCCAATCTTATCAATCTATATTTCTTAGTATTTGATTTTTATTCTGATAAAATATTATTATTACTATTTTTCTCTACAATTATTATTCTTTAAATTGCAATATGACAAAACTTCAGTTCAAACATCAAATGACATCCTTATTACTTCCTTTTGTTGTTTAAAACCACAACTTTATGTGGTCCAAAATATGAATAAACATTTGTCTTTAGTCTTTGTTGTATTTATATTTAAATATAAATAGTTTTTATATTAAAATCTAAAAAATCTTTACAACATACAAAGTTGTCAAGGTAGTGGTTATTTTAAGAAAAAAATTAAAATCTAAAGGAGAAAAATTTTTAACATGAACATATATGTATGTAAGTATGTATGTAACTATGATTGTATGTATATATGTATGTATATATGCAAGTATGAATGTATGTATATATGTATGTATATATGGATGTATGTATGTATGTATGTATGTATGTATGTATGTATGTATGTATGTATGTTTGTATGTATATATGTATGTAAGAATGTATGTAACTATGATTGTATGTATATATGTATGTATGTATGTATGTATGTATGTTTGTATGTATATATGTATGTATGTATGTGTGTATGTATGTGTGTATGTATGAATGTTTGTATGTATACATGTATGTAAAACGTCTAGACCAAATTTGATGAAATTTTCACACAATGATCCCAACATTTCCGAAAGTAACATAAGCTATAAAAAATCGGATAGAATGGATAAGATAAGGCGGAGGGGTATCGCCCATACAAAGCGAATATTGATTATAGAATATCTAAAAAAAAAACCAAAATAGCGAGAGTTCTCAAAATTATTCTCGACAACTTTTTCAAAGAACAGCGTTGCTGGAAAGAACATTGGATAGAGAAGACCAGGGGAGGGGTATCGCTCATACAAAGCAAAAATTTTGTTGCAAATCGAAGTTAATAATAAACGAAGTCACTAAACATTAAATTTTAAAAAATATGTGAAGAGTTTTTTGATTTTTTTTCGGAAATCCTTCATTCAACGTTTTTTTAATTCAAAAGTACCACACTTTTGGGCACCATGTAATACTTCAATTTTTCTTAAATTCAAATTTGCAAAATTTGTACATTTTTTATTAACAACATTGTAGGGTTAATTACAAGAGCTTACATATTTAATTGTTTATTATACTTTTGTTCTATTTCATTATTCAAAAGAGATTTTTTTTAATTGAGTAAGGAACAAGTGGACGAAATTTATATGTTATGTTATATCAATTTTACATTCATAAATATTAGTACGAAAAATTCCCTAGTTTTCCTAAGTCCAACACTGATATATTTGTTTAGCTGTAAAAAAAGTACTTATCTCTCACCTATTACTTTTATCATGTATGGATAAATTAAAAGAGGAAAAGAAGAGCATGAATATAGAAAAAAAAGCTTTATTTTAAACTCAGCTTTGCATTGAGTGAAACATAGTGAAAAGGAAGATGAAATTTTTCGTAAGCTATAATAAGTCATCTCAAGGAAAAATTCTTTCTTTTCCAATTTGACAACGAAAGTTGAAACATTAGTGAATTTCTTATAAATTAAAAGAGAAAAAAAAATTAAAAAAAAAGAAGAAAATCAGCACGTGGTTTTCACTTTAATTACATATTTTTTTTTAAAGTGAATTAAATTTTTATAAACTTAAAGTGGAAGTACTATTGTGTGATATAACTATTGGCTGTTATTCGAGAAGAAAACGCAATATTTCAAGAAATCCATATTTCGGTATATCTGTTAAGGTTCTTACTGATAAAGGTATTTTCATATATATTATGCATAAAACCCAATTTTAGAGTAACTATTTTCCATCAATTACCAGGAAGAATCAATCTGTACAAATTTCTACCAGTTTCTTTTAATTATCTCCTGTGTGCAACTGGCCGAATGCGACCACGTGTATGTCACATGTTGGCATTACGTCAGTGGAAGTCATCACCAGGAAAGCCAAAGCCACATCATAGACATATAAAGGAATATCCAAATATTCAACCATCAGCGAATTAATATTTTACTTTCTTTATATATTACTAAATTTTTGCAAATCAATCCTACTTATACTAATAATTCATTTCCTAATATTATGAAGTGATTATGCAACTTAATTCTAATTATATTCCAAATTAATAACCACAAAAACCATATTATCATATCTATCTAATAAATATGTAAAATATTTTAAAGTCTTAAAAGTAATTAAACCAATAATTAACACCTTATAAAAGTAATCCAAATATGTCGCGAAAATCTAAAATTGTTTCGGATTTCAAATTTATATTCATACATTAATCCTTATATCGAATATATTTTTTTTATCGTAAAAATATTCCTAACATTTTATTTTCTTTAGAAAAACAAAATATCTATTAAATATTATAAAAATATATTATATATTAATACTCCTATTAACAAAATAATGATATAATATATTAGTTTTATACCCCTATCATAATTATCATATTAAACTAATCCTTATTTTTAATTTAATTAATATAACATGACCCAATAACGAATTAATTGCAAATTTCCCTAAATTTATATTATTAACTGAATACCCTATATTAGCAAAAGCAATTTACAAAAAAAAAAAAAAAATCATCATACAAATGTCATCGAGATGCAGAAGGCCTTCATGCAGCGTTGGACAATTGTTTTTGTAAGTTTCTTTTGATATTTTCATTCTTATTTTTTTTTTTACTATAATTATAACAAAGAAATTATTACTTGAGAATTATTACCTGATATTTTTAATCTCTTATTTGTAAAAGAGAGTTTTAATATTGAAAAACATAATAAGAGAATAATAAGATGATAATTTCTTTGTTTCTAATTAACCCTAAATTGATCTAATGATCATAATTACTTTATTAAATTATTATAAATATTTTTTTATTAAATTAGTTTTAAGACATTTATATAGCTTATTATTAATTAGATTAATATGAATTGAAATCTTTATAAAATAAATCTAAATTCACTTTAATATGAATTATTAGTCTTATATTGTGAAACTTTTTAAGGTCTTTGGCGAGGTAAAAGTGTGTTAGGGTTTCTTTTTATAATTAATTTTAGGCCAACAAAAGAAACACGGATGGGAGGGTATTGAGGCCCATAGCAATATCATCTAAGCTATGTTCACAGGTTCTTATTTTATAATAATTAAGGAAGTATTTATTTATGTATTTAAAGGGCAATCCAAACGCATGTTAATTTTTATATTTGTAATATAATTGAAGGTATACAGGAACAAGATCCCTGCCCACCACTGCCGAACTAGCTAGTTAGCAAGAACATGCGTGCCGTTCCTAGTTATCCCTTGAAAACATGGACTTGTTAATTTCATTCTTTTCATTATTTTTTTTATCTTATCGATATACCTATATTTCTTAACAACGCTAGGAAAAGGAGCAAATTTTGAAAGGAGATTATGAAACAAGGTTCTTAAAAATGTTTCTCTACTGAAGAAAACATAAACACCTGATTTTATATATAGTTTTATATAAAAATATATTATCACCATTACAACCATTTTTGTCCACTTCAGTCCCATTATCTTTTCTCTGTCCTGAGCTCTAAGTAGTTTGGAAAATGCATCTATTGGTATAAACATCCCATTATTTTTGCACCAGTCAAGGGTTTGCTTACTATTTTATTTATAGAGTCCGTTGTAACAAATGATTGACTTATTTTGGCGAAGGTGCATATTGCTTGCCATACCGAGATCCTTCTGTTAAATATTGACTGCTTCAACATTCCCTCGAGCTTCACCAACATAAAGGCTGAAAATCTGCCAGAACATAAGCGTCGCCATTTCTATTCTCTGTTTTTGGCCTCTAAATTTTTAGCAGCGTTCCTGTCAGAAACTTTTTGATCTCTGTGTATTTTATAACTTTAACTTTAAATCTTCGTACCAAGGAGTCCAAGCTCTGTATTGGTAAATCTTTTGCAAATTCTTTCTGTTTTTTTTTGGCTTTTAAAACATCATGCGGACGATTCCTTCTATCTGAACCTTTTTTCTATCAATGGTTCTACTGGATAATACTTGGGTTAAAAATTTTAATGAAAAACATGCGTTAGGAATTTTCGATCTCACTCCTCACACATAATAACTGACATTTTTTTGGTAAAATTCTACTGTAATTCTATATATAACTCTGATCAATATGAGATAGCAAATATGTAGTGTACCATATGTTCGTATTACTTTCCTTTACACATATTTTTTCTTGTTTATTTTCTTATGACATTGATATTCGTATTTATTTTGTCACATTTTATTAAGTTTTTACTTTATCTTTACAACATAAAAATACTGATTTAATAACCAAAAGAAGAAGAAAAGAAAGAGAAGATAGAAACCAACTCCCACACCAATACCACCAAAACATTAACTCTGAGGGCATATTTATTTCAACACACATCATCAAATCGAATACGAATTGAATTGAATCGAATCGAATCGAATGAGATGTTAATAATATAGAAAACAAATATTTCCGTTAACAATTTGTTATGATTTGATTTTTTCAGCTTTTTGTTCTTGTTGTTCTTTTTTTCGAAATATCCTAAGGAAACGTTTTTTTTTTCGTTTTTTTCTTTCTTATTGATGTTGAGGTTGTTTAGAAAAAATAACAAAAAAAAAAGTTACAAAAAAGTTGAAAACAATTGAAAACAAGTAAGAAAATAAAAGTCGGTTAAAAACGACGGTGTAGTACACTACCCCAAGACATAGGCATGAAAAATTATGGACCGACCTTCATATAAATCGATTTTATGATTTGTGTTTGTGTAAATTATGTTTATTTAAAATAATTTCATCACACTCATGAGAGCTTGAGAGTTTTATGTCGCACAGTATTTCGAATGATGAATGAACGTACGATTTTAGTGAAATTGACAATAATAAAATTCTTTGCATATTTTTTGCGGAGAAATACCTGAAAGTGTTGAATAGTTTTTTTTGCAAATTATTAAATTTTGATCTTCAAAAAAAAATTTGAATGGTTTGAGAAGATTTTGTGAAGTTGAAGTTATATATTCTCGTCAAATTTGGACTGATATTTTCTGTTTGTGTCAATCTAATATACACAAAATGGTATCAGAAAAGTCTAGTTAGGTTGGTTTTTCAACTAAGATATAAATCTCTTACGCAATTATTTGTTACTTATAAACGCGTAAGGATCTGAAGATTTACAATTTTTAAAGAAACGGTCAATTTTGAATTGACCATCTTTGGGTAGGGCTTGTGGACAGGACTTTGTCTTAACAGAATCATTTCAAAAAAATTTATTTGCCAACACTGAGCGAAGTTTACATAAGAAGTAGGGTGTTCCAAATTTGTATGAAAATAATAATAATGGACGTTGATATTGAAAAGTATTTGAAATTATAGTTCAGGGTATCATTTACCAAATTTACCTATTTATCAATTTTAATCATTTTACATCGACTGGAACTGCATGTTACACATTCATTTATATTGATGATCCAAAAAAAAATAATCTATAAATTTTTTCATTAAATTTCCTTTTTATATCCTGGTGTTTGGCATATGTAAATACAAGCAAACCATCTAAGACCCCATAAAGTATATATATTTCTTCATCAAATCAAAATTTGAGTCGATTTAGCTATGTCCGTCTGTCCGTCATTATTTGACCTAGCCCTCATAAAGGCTCATTCCCGGAATATGGTTTTAAGCTTCTAAGAACTATTTTCTATGTCAGTTCAACTTTTCTGTATGTTTCATACTTCAATTAAAACCCGTGTTAACTCAACTGTCTATGTTAAAGTCGGGTATGAAATCGATTTTTATAGTAAAAATACTTAAATATTTTTTTTTTTAATTTTATATTCAAATTTTATGCAAATTTTAATATTTTCACAAAATTAAAAAAAAATCTTCTTGAAATTAAGAAAATTTTCAAAATTCTCTTATCTGTATTTTAACCTGATTAGAAAATTAATTAACTTTGGGTTTTAACTACAATATTTAATAATAACTAGTGTTATACGATATAAAAAAACTTACGTAATTTAATTTCATTATGCTAAAATTGTAATAAACCTGGCTAAAGCATCAAAAGACATAAAATATCATCATTATCATCATCTTCGCCATCGTCATCGTCATCATCATCATCATCGTTATGTTAATAAATTGCAACTAAGACTTCAATTACATTAATTAATACGTGGAAATCAAATAGATTCGTGACATAAATAATTATTTACGTTACGTAAACTACAATTTTTATATTCGATAAAAAAAACTTGAAAGATTAAAAAACAAATAGAAAAGAAGAAGAACAAGAACAAGAAGAAGTAAAGAAATAACAAAGTCAAAAAAAACTTTTGTTCGTGAACATGAGAACTAAAAGTAAGTTAAAGAAATTAAAGTTAATATATTAAATCAGGGGGCACAGGGCAATAATAGCAAAAAACAAGAACAACATCAAAAAGCGACTAATATACAGACACGCACACACACACATACAAAAATATAGACATAAACACACACAAAATAGAGAAAGCCAGAAATGAAAAGGAAAAGAAAAAAGGTAACTGTAATAATAATAAAGTATAAAACAAAATGAATTTCCTTAAGGATTTCTTTGACCTCATTTAAAATCGAAAAATCAGCCACCGAAAACCCCTTAAGGAAATCCAAAAAATAATGTTATAATAATTTAGCATGTACACACACACACATAGATCTGTGTGCGGTTTGATTATGGGTGTGTGAGTGTATCTATTGATTCTATACAATCACTTTGTTTAAAATACACAATTAATGACTTTAGCATAACTAAGTAATCAAAACTGTAAGTAGTTGAGAATTTTATTTTTCAAAATTTAGAAAATCCATTTGATTCCTGGAATTTTTATTTATCAAAATTTCTTTGAAAATTTTATGCTTTTTTAAAAGAGACAAGATCAAGATCACTTAGAGGTCATTAATTTGTTGCAATGAAACCTTTTTTTCTTGATTGATTCAGTATCAGTTTCTAAGATGAGTTTCCAATCGTCGCCGGCGTCTGGCTGGCTGTACATCCATGTAACGTAGGCCATAATTTTGATGATATAACTATAAAAAATGGAACTGATAATTTTTGGGATCCCGAATGAAATTATTGAATTATGGATCCAACATTTCAGATATCTCCCATACAAATGTTCTCCCGAAATTTTGCTTCAAACCAATAATACTCAAACTAAATTTTGCAAGTATTAGGCCATGACTTCTTTGAGCCTCATATAACGCCCGCTCATATCGCATATATATGAGCATATTTTAAATAAATATGTGTTATATAAACACTCAATAGTTCAATTTATACGGGAGTAGGTCCATAATTTTTCATGCATACGACATGGTATAGGGTTTTATTAAGTCATTTCCAATAGAGTGTTAAACTACCATATTCTCCCTATAAACACACTTTTCTGCAAAGAGAGCGATTTTTTCTACAGCACACTTTTTTCAAACAACTCTAGTTTTCTTGCACAGCATACTTTTTTGCCGTATTTTCACAGCATACTTTTTGCAAACAATAGTATTTTTGCACAGCACACTTTTCTGCAAACGACCCTTCATAGCACACTTTCTGCACACAACCGTAATTTACGCACATCACACTTAATTGCAAACGACCGTATTTTCACAGCACACTTTTTGCAATCGTATTTTTGCACAGCACACTTTTCTGCAAACGACCGTTCACAACACACTTTTGCATACGACCGTATTGTCACAGCACACTTTTTTGCAAACGACCGTATTTTCACGGAACACTCTTTGCAAACGATCTTATTTCCACAGCACACTTTTGTAAAAGACCGTACTTTCACAGTATACTTTCGTATGTATACGATCGTATTTCGCGCACAGCACACATTATTGCAAACGACCGTATTTTCACAGCACACTTTTTGTAAACAATCGTATTTTTTGCACAGCACAGTTTTCTGCAAACGACCGTTCACAACACACTTTTTTGCAAACGACCGTATTTCACGCACACTTTTGTAAACGTCCGTACTTTCATAGTACACTTTTTGTATACGACCGTATTTCACGCACAGCACACATTATTGCAAACGACCGTATTTTCACAGCACACTTTTTGTAAACAATCGTATTTTTTACACAGCACAGTTTTCTACAAACAACCGTTCACAACACACTTTTTTGCAAACGACCGTATTTTCACTTGCAAACGATCGTATTTTGCATACGCCCGTTCTTTCACAATATACTTTTACGTACGATCGCATATTTTGCACAGCACACTTGTTTGCAAACGACCACATTTTCACAGCATACTTTTGCATACGACCGTGCTTTCAAAGCACACTTTTTTATACAACCGTAATTTACGCGCAGCACACTTTATTGCAAACGAACTTATTTTTCGCAACACACTTTTTTGCAAACGATCGTATTTTCACAGCACTTTTTTGCAAACGACCGTATTTTCACAGCACACTTTTTGCAAACAATCGTTACAGCACACTTTTTGAATCATATTTTTGCACAGCACACTTTTTGCAAACGACCGTATTTTCACAGCACACTTTTTGCAAACAATCGTATTTTTACAGCACACTTTTTGCAAACAATCGTTTTTTCACAGCACACTTTTGCATACGACCGTATTTTCACAGTACACTTTTTGCATACGATCGTATTTTCACGGCACACTTCATTGCAAACGATCATATTTTCACAGCACACTTTTTGCAAACGAGCCTATTTTTATTTTTTTGTATAACGAAAATATTTCAAACGAAACCAGTTTTTTTAATTTATCTATGTTAAGCTATGGCTCCAGTGCAAACATGTTCAAGTTTCGAAACTGGATTGAAAAGTTCAATTAATAATTAAGATGTTCAGCTGTACCGAATCACTTTATGCCTTTAAGCAAGAATTTTTCGGGACTATAACAACAATCTGGTTAAATTTTTTTTGAGGTCTGAGAATTAGTTTTGATGTGAAAGTGCCAACAATAGACGGACGACAAACGGCAAGACGTTTATAATTTAACAGATTCAGATTTCGAACTAATGAAAGAATTCGCTTAATTCAGAGTTTTCGATGTAAAAGAAAAAGATAAATGGGAGCTACATAAGGTATATTTATATTTATATAGGGTTTATATGGGTTTTAATAATTGACTTTAAACTGAATATTGGTATATGAATATTTAAAAGTGAATATTGGTTTCATTACATTGTTAAATATAAGTAGAAGTACATATATGTTCTATATATAAATTTACATATGTACACAACCACCAATATGCATGTATGTGTGTAAGTATCTAGGTAGTCAGTTAGTATTAAATTACCACGCCATCTACATATTATTTACTGTTATATCTTCAACAACGTGCTAGACATCAATTATACCTCGAAGGTATTTTTTATATATATTTTTTCCCTTTTTTCTTTCTTTTGATACCAAGAAAGATTTTCTTAACTTAAATACGAGATTCGATAGCAATTTGCGTTTTGTTTATGTCTGCCACAGAATATGAGTTTGTTAGAAGTTAAAACACAAAATCTAGAAAAAATATATATTTTTTTATAAGTCGAAATTTATGTATAAAAAATAAAAAAAAATATGAAGAAGTCAGAAAAGAAATGAAAACTTAAGCGTATAAAATCGTTAAAGGAAAAAAAAAATAAAAAAGAAATTAACTAACACGCAGGTTAAGAGAGCAACAAATCCTGAAGCAAAATTGCAACAACAACAACAATAATAATAAAATAAAAGAAAACAAAATAAACGTGGTAAAGATGGATGAGGAAAATGATGTGAAACAACAACTTCAATCTAGAAAAAAAGTATAAGAAGAAAATAGCATCAATATAATAATGAAATAAACGCGTTTAGCATAAGTACTTAAACACAGTGTTACGAATTAGGTATTTAAGGGTGAAAAGGACAAAATTGTGATTATTCCCTTCACCGCCACAAGTAGTGAAAGAGGGTATGCTAAGTTTGTCATACTGTATACGACCCTATAAAGTATATATATATATTTATGCATCAAAACAAAATCTGAGTTCCATAACTCTCCAATACGTTTACTACGAAAAATCGCTTTAAAAATGTTATGTGAATATAGAGCGACAATGTCAAAATATCGGAACAACTGTATCTCACGACAAATTGACTGACAATGACGGTCAGTGTCTTCCTTTCTGCCCTCTAAGTTGCTCTGATTAGTCCCTTGTCCGTACACCCAAAGCAGCGAAATTTTCAAATGCTCTGACACCGTATTTAATAATTTCCGAACAAAATTTGATGTCATGAAGACACTTCTTAGAAATATGGATGCGGCCTTTCTGTCCTTAAAAATAGTGATATCTCGATCGTATATACTGTAATACCTCAACCAATTGGTCGCTCTACGAATAGTTGTTATCTTAGTCTGCAATATACTGCATTCATTCGAAAGTCTGAAAGTCTAATAGGCAATGATTTCTGGAATAACCATACATCCAGTTTCAAGTAGAATTCAGCCTTCTTTAAGTTTGAAGAATCAAGAATCCTAGTCGATGTGAAAATACATAAGTGCACCCGTGGTAATCAGCCTCATTCTTCGAAGGATTGAATAAATTTTTGAGCGATTGAGGAGGAGTTTTCAAGTAATTTACATGTGTGTTTGTACACCACTTTAATCTGTTATCGAGAATTACACAAAGGTATATAACGCCACTAGATAGTGTCAAAGTTGTACCATTCAATACACCACCTAATACCATTTTATATATACACCTTCTGTACTCCAGTTGCTAAGCGTAACGTACACTATCCTCATCTATGTTTATAGAGCATGGATTTGTAGTGCACTCCGCCTCCATTACATATCGATTAAATACACTTTATCTCCATCACGTGTATCACAAGAATATAGTGAGTATTTTACGTGCACAGGTATTCATCTTCCAAGGCCACAATATTGCTAGTGAAATATTAAGGTAAATGCGTTCAATCACTTCGTAGGCGCATTGTATATCGTATAAAGTCTATAAAAGAGGTAATAGGTAACTTTATTTATGGACAAGCCCAAGTTAATATGATAATAGAGAGATTAGTTAATTTAGTTTATAATTTTTTTTCGGAACAAACACCGAACATTTTGTATAAACTCGTAACACTGTGCTCACGTTTGTTTATTATTAATCGCAACATCCTTATAAACTCATCTATAGCTGGAGGATGTTTCAAAAAAATCTTTATGCCATACATTTATATACATATGTATTTGTGTATGTATGTACGTAATGTTGTTTCTTTCTTTTCTTTTCATTTTTGTTGTTTCTACTGTTAAATATTAAAACCAAAGTGTTAGATACATCTCGTACTACAAATGCAATTATATACATAAAGAATCCTTAGTTCTTTAAGCCAGAAAAATAATTTTCACATTCCCCTAACTGTAGTCGTGGAAGGACCTATAAACCTTGTAGCATTAAAAGAATTTCATAAACAAATAATTATTTGCTTAATACAAATTTCATATTAAAATGTATATAATTTTTTAGAACTGCAGGGTAATAATAAAGAAATATTTTTCCTTATCTTAAAGTAAGTAAGTAAGTATGTGTGTGTGTGTGTGTGGGGAAGTATGAAGAAGTGAAAAATTTAAGTTTATTAACAATATGAAACCAAGTCATTCAGCCATTTCTTTACTCATTCCATCAGTCAGTCACTTACTCACTCATTCATTCAGTCAGTCAACTTACAGCAGCTGTTGTTATTATTACTATAATTTTCTTGTTGTTGGTGGCAACACTCATTCACTCAAACACATACAATTATATACTCACTTCCTACTACTTCCTTTTCCACAGCTGATGGAAGAGAGAGTAAAAAATAGACTGGCGCCAAATTTGTGGCTGACTTAATAGATTTTCGTCAAAGATGAAAACAGCGAAAATTATTTTGTAACAAAACTAAATAGTAAAAGTGGCATAAATCTTATGATGTTAGAAGAATTTTATATGAAGACATTATAAGCACACTCACTGACACATATAATTTCAACAACAAGTGTTTCAAATTTACTTTACACACACGCTCAAATACATAAGTGTATATGAAGGGGAGACAAATGATTGGAAATGAGAATATTTTATAACGAATTTTAAATACACTTCAGAGTTTTTTTTTTTAATTAAGTGACTGTACAAATTGTGATAGCAGTGCTGCAATTAAATGTTTAAGATGTGACGATATTAAACCTTGAAATGTCGCACATCTTAAAATACGATGGCAAAGCATTAAAACATTGCCCGCTGCTCTGGGTGCACGGATAATGGACTGATCAGTCCATCTTAGAGGCCGATAATCTGGCGGAAAGAGATGCTAACCTTCAGATGAAGACAACGATCATCTGTAGCTCATCATTTCTGCCACTACCCTGTCTTCGAAAGCCTACGGTCGCGTTTTTTGGCTGTAGCTCGTTAAAATTTCCCAGAGATTTGGCGACTGCTATGACTTTCAAAGATGCGCGATAATAAAATTTTCGTTTATAAGGATGATAATACTCTGTATCAGTTATGAAAATATACGATATTAAATATTTTGCTTAAATGGGTAATATATCCCCGACCCAGCTTCCAAGTACTTAAGTCTATAACTTGTTTCTACTGAACCAATTTTGCGGGTTTTAATGGGAAATTTCTCAGGACAATAAAATATATGTAGTCAAATACCAAACAACAGACATTTAGACTTCGATTTAGATTTGATTCGATGCAAAAATATAAGTTTGTACTTTATGGATTCAATGATTCATTCTTGGTGTTACTCAGGGAATGACAAAGTTAATATACCTGCGGGTAGTGGAGGGTTTAAAAATCCTCTACAACTTTGCCAGAATTTAAAATTTAGAACCTTAAAACCTGGACAGAATTCTATTAATATATTCCTTACAGGATCATGTATATTATTAGTTTTTCGGTTACCTAAGAAATGACAAACTTAATACGTCCTCGTTTACCAACACAACAATAAAAAAAAGTTTTACAAAAATGATAATAAAAGAAAAAGAGAGATGAGTTTAAAATTTTAAATATTTATTTATCTTGGAATCATAAATGATGAAATAAAATAAATATAAAATCATTATCATAATCATAAATATTTACATGTGTATTAGTAAATGTATTAGTAAACATAAGAAAAAAGGGGGGTTAAACAAATTGTTTTGGGAAGTTCATTATAATAAAAAACAACAATGAACCCTTCAGCCTTCAGGGACTACATTTTTATAACACACAAAAAAAATTTTCTAATTATTCCTCAAACTCTTGGATCCATCCTTCTTTTTATTAGTTGCTCTTTGAAAGGTGTCATTATTATTAAAGAAAAAAAAAACATATTGTATATTAATTCAGTCTAAATGTTTAAATATTGACATTTATGACGCCATTCTATAAGGCGCCAATAATTCTACACATGTCTATACATATTTATTAGGGCAATCGATTCTTCGACGTTTTTTAGAAACCGGTTTTCGATTTCTTCGAAAAATTGGGTTTTTAATAACAACAAGTTTACCGTTAAAACGTCTAGAAAAAATAAGAAAAAGTTTTATTTATTAGAACAACAGTTCATATACTCATGTGAAACTCAGGAAAGGACTGATAATTTTAGTCGCTTTAACCATAATCTTTTGTCTGTTCGCTGAAAACGTTCTCACATTTACAATAATAATCCGAATTCAAAAAATTTTAGCCAGATTATCTGTTATTGTACTAAGTGATTTTTTATTTAACATCAGCAAAATCAGTCCTGTAACAAAGAACTTATAGACCGATATCTGAGATAACCGAAAATATTTAAAACAAAAAATTTTGGTCAATTTTGCAAAAACTATTTATCAGATTAAAATTCCAAGAATCATCAAAATCGGATAAGTAAAATTGAGTTGTAGTCAAAAAAATATAAACAATATAATAAGTTTGTTGTTATTGTGTGTAAATGTAGAAAGTGTGTTTAAGTGTATGTGTCTATCTAAAGTTGTTAAAAGTTCCTAATTATATTTGTCTCTTGGAGGCTTTTATAGATTCGATATAGCCGATTATTGCTCTCTTGCTTTGTACAACTTAACACTGAAAATAAACTTGAACTCAGTGTAATTGTAGGACGTATATAGCATTGGGTAAGATAAAAAGCTTTCTGGATCGATACTCCAATAAAATTTTCGATGGAATAATCAGAAAAGTCTCCAGTACTGAAGTATATTTTAAAACTATGAAACCCCGGTTTCTTCGATATTCGAATTGTGATCTTTTCAGAAAAACCGAAAACAACCTAATAAAAACAACCGGTTATAATCGGTTATTAAAAACCGGGCCAAACACCCTAATACATATGTATATATATGTATATAAGTATTCATATGCAACCATAGCAGCAGGATCATATTATTATTTGAAAATACACATATGGAAGTTATGATGCGTAATCTATTCTATGTATCTTTTTGTATAGATTTAAATGTAGATGTGTGTGTGTGTGTATGTATCCACATAAACCATGGCTACCAGTACTAAAATAGCATCATTGTCTAATATGAACCGACATAATTAATAATAATACAAGTAACAATAAATATGATTTCAAGCAAACAAAATATGTTGATTATATACAAAAGTGTATTAAAGACGTTTATAGAAAATTTATTTCAAATTTTGTTTTTTTTATTAATTTCAAGCTGTAAGTTTTGGTCCACTCCGATCAATTCTGTTAAATTCTGAGTTCTTATGTTAATAATCACGTAATAAAAATTTGACATAATTACAGAACTTTAGAACTGCAAATTTGCAATGTCTCGAAGCATTTTGACTTGAACCTTTTTTGTAGATACTCCAGAAATATGTCTCCGTTATTATATTATTATATATATTTTTATTAAGTCTTTGTCAAAGTCCCGATTTTCATAAAAAAAAATTCCCAACAGTTTCAGAAATAAACTGTATGCAAAGTTACGCTCTGTTTGTAAGAGGTAGTGTCCCCTCCCTCTTATCCATAAGTGCTTTAATCTTTAAAATTTTGTTATTAAGACTTTATTTATGTATCTTATTTCAAAAAATTTTCTATCGAGATTTGCGATGTTGACAGTTTTTTTTTGATAGCAGATATCACGTCCCCGTGTCAAATCCGTATTATTTTTTTTACAATAAAACATTGTAAATTCATGTGCAAATTGAGTTCAGTTATAGAGATATGCGTGCCGAATTTCCTGAAAATTCAATAAACCCTTTTAGTCATAATCTTTAGATATCGGTCTATAAATCTTTTATACCAAATCGATCTTGTCATTTTTAAATAAGAAACTTCTCAGGACAATAAAAAATATTTCTGCAAAATCTCATTGAGCTCTTTTCATTTTTGTGGATGTGAGCGTGCCAAAAGCCGACAAATGGACCTAGCTATATCAACTTAGATTTTGACTTGATGCAAGAATATATATCTATTAACATTATAGAGTCTTAGATGATACTATCCAGCCGATCAAGTTTAAGATTATTATAAAAAAAAAAAAAACTATTCTGCTTCAGTGTGGAATAGAAGACGTTATTGTCAGCAGTCGTAATATTTTTTCTTGATCTTATGTAGCTTACGACAAGCATATTAGAAATTTCTTGATCAATCACGGCTTCTAAAGAGTCAAAGCTTCAGTATTCTCGAGACATACATTTTCTTGTCTATTTTTTTTTTGTTTTTCTTGCATATTGGATATAAAGCTTCGGAGCTTTGCTTCAGCATTTGTTGTAAATGGTTGATGAAAATCTACTTGTGGCTTATGAAGATGTTTCGGTAATAGGCTTTAAAGTCCTCTCAGTATAATAATGGCCAAAATCTTGTTATTCTAGAGTTATTCCTCTCACATTTTTGCTGTCTTTTTACTCGCCACTTTTTGTTAAATAAAAAAATCAAGATATTTCAGTTTGAAGGTAGCCTTTCTTTTCTTGTATTGGTGTGGTGCAGGAAGCCAAAAGTTCAGTTGGGGAATAAGTTTGCTAACTTCCAAATCGCATATTTCATCCGACTTTTAATAGAGGCAACATATTATGGTTAACTAAGATGGTTATCGCTCAACAATAATTTTGAAATAAATCAACACAAAATAAGTTTGTTCCTCATCCATATTATGGTTGTAAATTCTTACACACATATGATGTTGAGCATAATATGGTAGTGAGACAACAATATATGGTTGTTGTACAGCAAAGTATGGGTTTTTCACAACCATATTATGATTATGAAAGCTGACACACTCATGTTATTTACCATATGTTAGTGCCAATATTAGAACAAGATAAACTATAAGAAAAACATCACCATATCAAACTGCAGGCAATTTTATGGTTATCAATATTGAAAATAATAAAAATAGTTTTGTTGAAATTCCCAAAATGTTTATGTTTGCAGAACATATGTCTGCTAAAAATATTTCCAAATTATTGTTTTTTAACAATAATTTTATTGCAGCAACAAAAAATGCTTGCCACGAAAATAGAGGTGCTGCGAGGAACATTTTGGAAAAATGACTTTTCTCTGCGTATAGTTGATTCTCTCCGAATTGAAATTCAGAAATTTAGAGTATAAATTAATTGTTTCTAATAACAACGTATTTTTTTTCGTATGGTATGAGTCCATGATTTATCTGTTGTAATTTCATCTATTACATGTTTTGGCCCTAACTAAACCCGTATTTTATCATTGACCGCCCGAATTGCAAAAACAAATTTTGATGCCAATTTTTTTTGTTGTATGGGTTCTCATGTTGTAATCACTAGACAGTTAATAATGAATTCTTAAAACGAAAATAACATAATCAAGTTGATTATTTTGTTTAATTTATATTGTCACACATTGAAAGAAAATTTGAACATTCCATGTAATTAAATTGATGGGGTTCCATTACAAATACACATATACATATAAATATATAATACATACAGTTGCGTTCAAAATAATATAAAGATGGTAGTAGAAGCATCGTAACTATAAATGCTTTTATTTTTGGATTATAGATTTGAAGCCGAATGTAATAAAATTAAAATGCAAAAGAACTAATCTTAATAACTGCTATATTTACATTGTAATCAAAATAATAGGAGTTAAAATAACTCCTTATTCCGAAGGAATATTACTTTTGAAAGGATTTTTCAAAGTATAACGATCCGAAACACACTAATAGTTTAGTGGAGGAGTTTGTTCTCAACAAATGGAATTGATGAAAACTCGAAGATCTTTCAATACTTAGATTGCATTTTCATAAAGGACTATTTAATAGACATCAAAGAGTGTATTGCTGAAGAAATAACATCAAGTGGTGATGAATTCTGTGCTACAATGTGGGACACATGACTATATGCCTAGAAGATGTGTACCGAACATAAAAATTAAAGACTTTTAAGACATATAATTCACTTTTGATATGATAACGAAATATTCTAACAATATGAATTTTTTGTTAAAATAAATTATACATTGATTTTTTATACATCGATGCTACTATCTTTTTGAACGCAACTGTACATATATAAATGATAATAATAGAAAAACAGTAAGATACAGAAAAGAGAGTAAATTTTGTAAATTGACAACTGTTTTAAAGAAAAACAATTTTTCTTAATTTTCAATTTTCCAAAACATACATTTTAACAAATATCACCATTTTTATACCCTCCACCAGCACAAATGATGTAGTAGAGGATATATTAATTTTATCATTCCGTGTGTAACGCTAAGAAGGAATCATCATATTTTTGTATCAAATTAAAATCAAAGTCAGACAGATTTACTCATTCACAATAATTTACAGAGCTCAATAAAATTAGACCTGAGTATATGTTACAGTCCTGAAAAGTTTTTATTTAAATTAAGCAAAAATTGGTTCACTGTATCAAAAGTTATAGATCGATATCTGAGGCAACCTCTAAGTTCCAGCCAAGAATTTTCCTAAAACTGTTAATTAGAAATTGACAAATTAGAATTAAAATTTGACATAATATAAAGTTATATGAACTTCATTATCATTCCCAAAATTATCAGAATCAGTTCAGTACAAAAAAAGTTATAGACAAAGTTATAATTAATTTTATGACTCATTAAGTGTTACTGTGTTGTATTTTAGAAAGAAAATATACGTTTGTGACTGTATGTGTGAGTGTGTATGTATGCAACATAATGTATTTATTTCACACGCATTTAAAGTGAAGGGAATTCAAGATTCGGCATAAATACTTGTTGTAATTATTTAATTTTTATTTAATTTCATCTGGAATGAAATCATCACGATGTCGAGGAGTTAGGCGGGTGAGGAGGAGGAAAGAGGAGGGGGTGTGTTTGAAGTAAAAAGAGATATTGTTGTTATTGAGAGGACACCTATGGTGCTGAAAATTGACTGAATGTAAAAATGAAATTAAATAAAAAAGTAAAACAAACTGAAAAAAGCCAACAACAGAGAAAAATAATATTACAAAACAAAAAAGGATGATGAGTGTGTGTATGTATATTAAAATAGAAGTCAATATATTTCAAAAAGTATATATACGAGGATAATCGAGAAAATTGTTATGGGTTATTAAAGTTTCCAAAATTCTTTATTAAGAAAAAAAAATAAATCATTTCATTATAATTTCATCCTCTCAACTGGACAATTATCGCTTTAATCATAAAATGTTTCTTTTTTATTTCAAAATTTCCCTTTTGATATTTTCAAACAAAAATTTGGAAATTTTATCTTTCTTAAGAAATATGATGTCACAAATATAATAATAAAAAATTAAAAATTATTATAGAAAATTGTTTTAAAAAGGATTTTCAGTTTGCCTTTTTGGTATTCATGACAACACAATAACAAAATGTATATAGTTTGCACAATGGGGCGTACACAGCAAGTATTCAGTGGAATGAAAAGAATAAATAAGTCATAGCGAGAAATATTCAAAAAGTCAACAACAATAAGTTTAATATACACCAATATGTATAGGTGTGTATGTTTGTATGAGAGAAAAAAAGAAAACAAGTAAAAATGCTTTGTAGGGCGATACCGCATCTTCGGTACTCTTTACCACATAAGTAATTTTATTTATCACACCACCACATTATTGATACCACAATGGATCCTGAAAACAAATAAAATCCCTCCGGATACTATTAGATAATACACAATAATGTGCTCCACCACTTCATTATCATCAGGTATATCGCAAGGACAGAAAAAACCACATGTGCGTTTCACACGATACGCTTTATTGCCACCAAGTGTATTGTAAGGAGACAATAAATATATTATGTGTGGTACCATTACCAACACTCAGAAACAGTGTGTCTTAATCCATTTTGTTTTGGAAAATAATTCTATAATTTTTTAACCATTGGAGATTTCTTAATGAATTTTCACATATCTAGAAGTCACTGTGATCGCATTTATTTTTTTCTTCATTTACATCCTACACCACTGTTGTTGGTTGGGGTATTATGCGTTTGTGCAAGAAGTTTGTAACGGGCAGAACAAATGTTGCACATTACTTTTAAGTATACCGTGTTAAAGTACATCACTTTCTGAGTCCATCCGACCGTTTGGTATCTCACGTGTCATTACTTTGACCTAAAGACGATGATTATTGAAATTAATAATGTTCTTCCCGGAAAAGGGTTTTAAGTTCATAAAATTCCAAAATATAAAACGATTTAGCGAAATTTATTAATATGACTTTCTAAAGCGATGTGGAAAATTATACGAGGCTCAATTTATTATTTATCAAAAATCTTAAAATATTTCGAAAAATCGAAGTGCGTAATTTTACGAGGGTCGGCCCACATTTTTTTTAGTTCTCATACAATCCCGCCAGAAGAAAGTGATTTTAAAACGCATTAATTTCACATAAATGTAAGTGACACAGTAATGCAAATATCTGACAGTCAAATGATACGAGGGTCGCTCATAAACTATTTATAACCAAAATTGTAGTGATCTTCACCGATTACAAAATTCTAATTTGTTTAGACTGCAATAGACCCAGAAAACACTCCTTTGGATGCGAACAGATAACACACCTCCATACGGTCGACCATTTTATCGCCGCTTAGCGTTTCATAGTGACACAGTATATTTTTAAGATTATTCCCGCATTGCAACTTGAGAAATAAACAAAAAGAATTTAAATTATTTTTTCTTTAAATTAATTTTGGATAGGGCTTGTGGGCAGGTCTTACCCCAAACCTAAACGAACACAGTCTACTTACATTCCCGTTAATATTTCTTTGCAAAAGGATTATAAAGTTGTATCCTTTGGAAGAACATAATAAAGATATCCAAGTTTGGAGAGAGACCTACCACGACCCTGATCGGAAAGGCACCTGTACTCCTCTAGTACAACTCGTAAGTATCTAATCTTTATTTCTTGCGAAAAATCATTATGATATCTCTTATGGTTTAGAAGTTACTAAATAATTTCCAAAAACTCAATTAAGAATCGATTTAGATTAAATTGATTAAATCGATTTATTTATTCGGTACTTTATAGGATCTTAATTGATTCCTTCTTGGAGTTACGTATGAAATGATAAACTTATTATACCCTCTTTCCCTGCTCGAGTTGGTAGAGAGTGCAGAAAAGGATACAGCTAAAGTCTTTATGTCAATACTTAATCAGCGAACATTTGTGTAAAACAACACTCAAACAATAAAAAAAAACTTAAAACATGCTGAGGAGTAAGAAGAGAACGCCATAAGTATTTTGATAAGGGGGGATGAAGGTAGGAGTAAATACAAAATGGGCACAACGCATCGCTACACAATATAACAAACAAGAAGATTCCAGTCTTTTAAAACTGACTGTCATCAATTCATGCATTCAGTTATTCCTTTCATTGAGTCATTTTATTCTTTTTTCCTTTATTGTGTTGGCATAACCCAGCAAACATAAAGATTTAAAGCCGGAAGGAGAAAAGTCAATAAATAAATATTTTGTGAAAATCAAAATTTTCACTGAAAATCAAAAATTTTCACTGAAAATCAAAAATTTTCACTGAAAATCAAAAATTTTTACAGAAAATCAAAAATTTTCATTGAAAATCAAAAATTTTCACTGAAAATCAAAATTTTTCACTGAAAATCAAAATCAAAAATGAAAATCAAAATTTTCACTGAAAATCAAAATTTTCACTGAAAATCAAAATTTTCACTGAAAATCAAAATTTTCACTGAAAATCAAAATTTTCACTGAAAATCAAAATTTTCACCGAAAATCAAAATTTTCACTGAAAATCAAAATTTTTACTGAAAATCAAAATTTTCACTGAAAATCAAAATTTTCACTGAAACTTCTTATTGAAAATGAAATTTTTTCACTGAAATCAAAAATTTTCGCTGAAAATAAATTTTTCAAATAATATTTTTCATTGAAAAACATTATTTTCACTTCAAATCTTAATTTTTACTAAAAGTTATTACTTTTTATTGAAAATCGATATTTTTCACAGAAAATAGTGGTTTTCAGATTCAGATAATAATGTTTGCTGGTTTATTAATGATAATGTTTGATTGTGTTGTTCTTGCTACTTTCACAGCAATAATAACAACAACAACTCATAGTCAATGTGTTGATTTAGTAATTGTACACCAATTTGGTTTATGAATATAAATTAACTGGAAACACTAGAGTTCAAAAGATGATAATCATTATTACGTTATTATAACCGCATGTCCCCGTTACTAAGTTCCCATTAAAAAATAACAACAATTACAACAACAACAAATATACATAACTCCCCAATCCCTTAGACACAATCTATGTCGCACACTCCCATCTCTATCTATGAGTTAGATTTAAATAGCGACAAACTGTGAAAAAAATAAGATAAATAAAAAAATATATTCATTATTTAGTTATATAATTTGCATACGCACACACACACACATACACTCATACACATACATACTGTTGTTTACTCCCTTCATTTAAAAAAAAAAAAACTCAAAGAAGGACGGAGAAAACGTATCTTAACCAATTCATCCACCGGGCAATGGAGAAAGGGAGCGAGTTAGCGAAAGAACAGCTTTAGTTACTGAAAAGAAGACTTGTGTTTCAAATTTGATGCCATTCAAAAGCATTAAGATTAAAAACAACACAAAAAAAATTTGTGGAATATAAAAAATATAAAAAATAAACAAAAAAGAATGCCAAATTCGTCTATGCCGAATCTTCATTACCCTCCACTACAAATGCGTGTGAAGTAAATACATTATATTTCTTACATATTACACAAAACACATAAGGAGTCTAAAATAAGTTATATTTTTGGCTATAACTTTCTTTCTACTGAACCGATTTTGATAATGAAGTACATACAGATTCTAATTTGCCGATTTATAATTGACAATTTTATGAAAGATCTTTCCTTGAATATATATCGGTCTATGTAGGAATAGGAAACATCTCAGGACAATAACAGACAGACGGACTTAGCTAATCTGATTCAGATTTTGATTATCGATTCTGAGAAGATTTCTTCTTAGCGCAACATACGGCATGACAAAGTTAATATACCCTCTTCACCACTTATGGTGGTGGAGGATATAAAAATAACATCACAAAACTTAAGATACTTAATAAAACAACAGCAACGGTAATAATAGCACAACAACTACTAAATAATGAAAACAAAATACCAACAACAACAAGAACAAAAAAATAAAGTAAAGTGGCATTAAACTACACAAGGACTCGACTGAACGACAAGAGTTTTATGTTAAAAATTGCCACTGTGTCGCGCGAAATCTGTCAACAACAACCAACAGCAACCAACAACCGGGAGGACAACAGCTGTTGTGTGTAGAAAGAAGAGACCTAAAGTTGTGCCACAATTATATTTAATTGCAGCTTTTTTCACATTTCTCTTTCACTTTAATTCTTTAGGGATTCTCTTTAAGTAGTTATTAAATTTAGTTTCATTGCTAATGGATTCAAGGTTATTTAAAACCCTTCCCAGGTAGCAATTGTAAGACATATAAAGACCTAAAAGTAGATATGAGAAGAGGTATCCAAGGATATTAATACCAAAATTGAATACTTATCGAGATCGATATGATTTTTTTGAGGGGAATCAGTAGGATTTAATGTTTGATGTCATAATTAGATGTAAAGTTATTGAAATCAATATATAGATCTTGATAGGGCAGATTTGGGATCATTTTGTTTACAACCTTTAATATCTTTATTTCCGAAGGTAAAAATATCTATTCAAAAGTTTTGATCACATTTTTTGCATAATTTATTTCTGAAAGTAAGAAAAATTTTGATGAAATTTTCTTTTGAATTCTTAGATGCTTTTGGAGCAAATACGAACACAAGATGAATGTAAGAATTGTAATCCAAATCCACATCGTTTGTTATTAAGTTTTACTCATATTTTTTTTAATACGGAATTTTCGCAATTTTGTCGATAATTTTTTTCCTCAAAAGATCAATCTTCATTTGAAATAATACTCGAACGATATTTTTACAGGAAATCGAAACTAATATCCATGATTATCATTACGAAAAACCTTTCGATTTTTACACTGAAACTAAAAACTAAAAAAAATTTATTACAATTTTCTCAAAATATCTATTTATTATTTTTTTCTCAGAAAATTGATCAGAATTTTCTTAGAAAAATGAATCGATAACAATTTGCTTAGAAAATATATTACAATTTTCACACAAAATTAATTACAATTTTCTCAGAAAATCGATCATTATCATTTAGAAATTTACCATAATTTTGTACAAGAATCCATCACAATTTTCTCATACAATTTCATTACAATTTTGATAATCGATGACTATTTCACAAGAAAATCGATCATTAGTTTCTTAGAAAAATATCTCAATTTTATCACAAAATCGATCTCAATTTTCTCAGACAATCAATTACTATTTAATTCTCTTTTAGAAAATCCCCACTATTTTTTAATTGATCGTTGTTTTTTTTTAAATCGATCACTGTTTTCTCGAAAAAATCGATCGATATTTTCTCAAGAAATCTATCACATTTTTGGAAATTTGTACATATTTTTTCACTTTTTTAGAAAATTTTTCAATTTTTAATAATTTCACTAAAAGTGATAATTTTTACAAAAAAATTTTAAATTGATTATTTTTACTTAAATCAATACTTCCTCCAAAAAAATTGTTTTTTTTTCCCTAAAAATAGTTTATCACAAAAAATTTGTATTTTCAATTAAAAATGTAGATAAAAAATTATATTAAATTATTTTCATTAAAAATCATAGTTTTCACAGAGAATCACATTATTTTTGTTGAAACTCACAATATTTGTTAAAATCATAATTTTCACTAAAAATCATAATTTTCAATAAAAATCATATTTTTCACTAAAAATCATAATTTTCACTAAAAATCATAATTTTCACTAAAAATCATAATTTTCACAAAAAATCATAATTTTCACTAAAAATCATAATTTTCACAAAAAATCATAATTTTGGCAAAAAATCATAATTTTCACTAAAAATCATAATTTTCACTAAAAATCATAATTTTCACTAAAAATCATAATTTTCACTAAAAATCATAATTTTCACTAAAAATCATAATTTTCACTAAAAATCATAATTTTCACTAAAAATCATAATTTTCACTAAAAATCATAATTTTCACTAAAAATCATAATTTTCACTAAAAATCATAATTTTCACTAAAAATCATAATTTTCACTAAAAATCATAATTTTGGCAAAAAATCATAATTTTGGCAAAAAATCATAATTTTGGCAAAAAATCATAATTTTCACTAAAAATCATAATTTTCACTAAAAATCATAATTTTCACTAAAAATCATAATTTTCACTAAAAATCATAATTTTCACTAAAATCATAATTTCACTAAAAATCATAATTTTCACTAAAAATCATAATTTTCACTAAAAATCATAATTTTCACTAAAAATCATAATTTTCACTAAAAATCATAATTTCACTAAAAATCATAATTTTCACTAAAAATCATAATTTTCACTAAAATCATAATTTTCACTAAAAATCATAATTTTCACTAAAAATCATAATTTTCACTAAAAATCATAATTTTCACTAAAAATCATAATTTTCACTAAAAATCATAATTTTCACTAAAAATCATAATTTTCACTAAAAATCATAATTTTCACTAAAATCATAATTTTCACTAAAAATCATAATTTTCACTAAAAATCATAATTTTCACTAAAATCATAATTTTCACTAAAAATCATAATTTTCACTAAAAATCATAATTTTCACTAAAAATCATAATTTTCACTAAAAATCATAATTTTCACTAAAAATCATAATTTTCACTAAAAATCATAATTTTCACTAAAATCATAATTTTCACTAAAAATCATAATTTTCACTAAAAATCATAATTTTCACTAAAAATCATAATTTTCACAAAAAATTATTATTTTCGCAAAAAATTATTATTTCGCAAAAAATTAAATCATAATTTTCACTAAAAATCATAATTTTCACTAAAAATCATAATTTTCACTAAAAATCATAATTTTCACTAAAAATCATAATTTTCACTAAAAATCATAATTTTCACTAAAAATCATAATTTTCACTAAAATCATAATTTTCACTAAAAATCATAATTTTCACTAAAAATCATAATTTTCACTAAAAATCATAATTTTCACTAAAAATCATAATTTTCACTAAAAATCATAATTTTCACTAAAAATCATAATTTTCACTAAAAATCATAATTTTCACTAAAAATCATAATTTTCACTAAAAATCATAATTTTCACTAAAAATCATAATTTTCACTAAAAATCATAATTTTCACTAAAAATCATAATTTTCACTAAAAATCATAATTTTCACTAAAAATCATAATTTTCACTAAAAATCATAATTTTCACTAAAAATCATAATTTTCACTAAAAATCATAATTTTCACTAAAAATCATAATTTTCACAAAAAATTATTATTTTCGCAAAAATTATTATTTTCGCAAAAAATCATAATTTTCACTAAAAATCATAATTTTCACTAAAAATCATAATTTTCACTAAAAATCATAATTTTCACTAAAAATCATAATTTTCACTAAAAATCATAATTTTCACTAAAAATCATAATTTTCACTAAAAATCATAATTTTCACTAAAAATTATAATTTTCATTAAAAATCATAATTTTCACTAAAAATTATAATTTTCACTAAAAATCATAATTTTCACTAAAAATCATAATTTTCACTAAAAATCATAATTTTCACTAAAAATCATAATTTTCACTAAAAAACATTATTTTCACTAAAAATCATAATTTTCGCAAAAAATCATAATTTTCGCGAAAAAATCATAATTTTCGCGAAAAAATCATAATTTTCGCAAAAAATTATAATTTTCGCAAAAAATTATAATTTTCGCAAAAAATTATAATTTTCGCAAAAAATTATAATTTTCGCAAAAAATCATAATTTTCGCAAAAAATTATAATTTTCACAAAAAATTATGATTTTCACTTAAAATCATAATTTTCACTAAAAATCATAATTTTCACTAAAAATTATAATTTTCACTAAAAATCATAATTTTCACTAAAAATCACAATTTTCACTAAAAATCATAATTTTCACTAAAAATCACAATTTTCGCAAAAAATCACAATTTTCGCAAAAAATCACAATTTTCACTAAAAATCACAATTTTCACTAAAAATCACAATTTTCACTAAAAATCACAATTTTCACTAAAAATCACAATTTTCGCAAAAAATCAAAATTTTCGCAAAAAAACATAATATTCACAAAAAATCATAATTTTCACAAAAAAATCAAAATTTTCACTAAAAATCATAATTTTCACAAAAAACCATAATTGCAATTAAAGTTCATTATTTTCATTGAAAATAGTTTTTTTCACTAAGAAATCGATATTTTCACTGAATATCGTTATTGTTGTGTTTCAGCAATATTTATCTTTTTTATATTCTCATTATTCCATTTTTTAGATTTTCTGCATGATTGATCCTGACTGACTTCAAACTTGTTGCTTCTTGTGCTATAAAATTGAAAGTAAAGAAGTTAGAAAAATCATGTCAGTTGTGTTGAATTGTTTATGCCCTACAGGTCGTAATTGCTCGAAACAACAACCTTACGACACACACACACCGCACTATATACAGATTTTTAAATAACCATAAGCTCTACAACATGAATATTATATGACATAATCAGGTGATTAGTTCTAATTTATTCAACCTCTTCGTTGCCACATTAAGTACCGTATGTTGACCAGTGTAAAGGTGAGAATGTAGACAAATAAAAATATCTAAATCAGCTCTGATAATAGATTCTTATGTGAATTTTCCATGGGGTAATACATGAAATACAAAATTTAATATATTCTTTTTCAACACCTTTTATGGTGTAGGGTAAAAACATCATCAGAAATTGCATAACAACTTATGGATGATTGAGTTTCTGAAAAAGTCATAATATTTTATGCTCAAAGATTTACTTTTTCTTTTATTAAATCTTAACACAAAATAATGTTTCCCGCGATAAACTAAAATGGAGAAATCAGTTGAAGTTTTTATTACGATTAAAAAAAGAAATAAGAGAAACTAAAGTCATTCCAACAAAAAAAAAAAAACTTTTAAATTAAATAATTTTAATTGGTTTATTTAAAGAAAATTAAAAAAAGATAATTAAAAATATTTTTTCATTTGGTTTATAACAGGTCCTTTTTAATGAAAATCCTTATGAATAAAATTATATGTTTATGGAACGACAAGGGACCTCATTCATATGTTATTCCTAGAAAGACTTAAATAGAAGTTTCTCATTGTTGACAACGTCTTAAAAAGTGACTTAATAAATTTTTAATAAATATTGCTTTTAGACATACCTTTTCACAGTGTTTCCAAATCTTTTTTTAAAGCTTTAATATTTTCATAGATACTAAATATTTGTGTAAAAATTTTATATGGAAAATAGTTAGAGGAAGAAGGAATTATGCTGCTTTTTTGAAAAGTAAGATTGGTATTTACAAAAAAAATTTCGATATGATGTATATGAATTTGACCATTAATGGGAAATTGAAAAATCCCACTTTTCTAAGAGAAAATGCCCAAAATCTCAATCCATATAAACCATATTTAAAAATTTGACTTTTTCACCGAAGTGAACATTATGTCATTATCTGGTCTGGTAGAAAATGCTCTATTGGTATTCACCTTTTATATGTATCTATATATTAAGGATAATACAAAGATAACTCCAGTTTTGCAATCTGAGAGTAACACAGGAATTTTAATTAAAAAAAAGATTACCAATCAAGGATAGGAATTATGGGCAGGCCTTTGCCTCAAGTACATTTATTAAAGACTAATTTCTATTAATGCAGATATATGGTACGTTCGTTAAAACATCATTTAGACATGTACTCCAGCATTATCCTTTAGCAATATACAATCTTCAACCATCTTTTCGTTCATTAAAGGGAGAAGAGCAATTGTGCTATTCATTTTTTGGAACGAAATAAATTTCAAATTTACCAACTGCAAACAATGCTGACCAAACCATCCCCGTCGAAATTTCATTTTGACATCCGAAAATCGTTGGATCATAAAACATGAATATGGGTAAGAACCGCCTAAATTACATTTGTTTTCGTAAAAAGAAAGTAACGTTTTTCCACTCCCCTAAGCATTTTATGCATCTTTATGCTGTTTGAGCATTAGCTTACACTTTGGCTTCTTCCATCTCTTCGAATAATGTGAGCAATGTTTTTGGAAGCCACAGTCCCTTGGAGTGCTTAATCTTACAAACAATTTCTATATTGGAACATTATTGGTTATGCAAAAAATTTATTTGGATCTTCACTGGATCATATAGAAAAGTTCTGCGGGCATCTCTAAACTTTTTGAAATTTATTTATACTGTTTCATTATTGGTAATTTGTTAAAGCATTTTCATTTGAACATTTTTGGACGAGAACAATAAAGATCAAGCAAAAATATAGAAAAAATTAAATGCGTTTATAGGGATTTGCATCAGTATATATACCAAAAAAAAGTAACGTAAAAGAGGTGCTCAAATTTAGAGGGTCACTGAATATGCTCATGAACAGATATTGATCTGTTTTCCCACAAATCAACTCGAAAACATTTTAGCTTTAACTGTGTGAAATTTGATTCAAATATCTTAAACGGTTCATAAGTTACACAATTGATTCTAAAAAAATGATTTAGAACCACTGTGATATGTGAACATATAAAAGTATGTTTGTATGTATGTGTGTTTTCTCACACCTTTTGAGAGATTCATTTTTATCATCCTTTTTGTAACATAAAAATAAATGACAAAATGATTTTCACAAGAAATGCAACATTAACTGTTGATATTTAATTCAAAATGTAAGAAAAAAAGTATTGGAATTTTCTACAAACAAATACTTATGCATGCATACACACACACACGCGCGATATCATGCATGCACTTATACAAACATACATAATACAATACACATTTAAATAAATTCACACGAGTTGCCCGTTAAAGTAACTATGTGTATGTATCTGCATTGATTATACTCTGTTCTCCATATTATGCATAAAGTATTTTAATATGTCTACATGTAGAAGTGTGTGTTTGTGTGTAAGTATGAATGGGTTTGTATGTGTCAATTTTATTACTTTATAGATTTTTATTAGAGGTGTTTTTTCTTTACTTTTTTTTACATTCTTACAAGATTTTTTCTAATAAAACCAGGAAGAAGAAGTGAAATAAAAAATATATATGAAATGTAATCGATTCCTGTTTGGATTTTTCTTATTTTTCTCTTGTTCTTGTTCATGTTCTTTCTTGTTTTTTATTTTTATTTTTATCCTACTTGTTGCAACTTATAAATGAAATGCAACCACATTTGTTTTCTTTTTTTTTCAACTTGTGGATTTCTGGTTGAAAGCAGAAGTAGAAGAGGCAACAGCAGCAGCAAATAATGTTGAAAGAGCAGCAAAAAAGGAAAAAAAGTTTTCTCTTTTACGTTGAAATTTACAAGCCACTTAAATGTGTGGTAATACTCTTGCTTTAAGCATTTGGTTCCAAAAGTATTACGAATCCAAGAAAAAAATGAACATTTTTAATATATACATATGTATGTATATACATATGTATGTACTTAAGTTAAGTAAATATGTATACAGTGCATAAGAAAAGTAAAGAGAATAGAAATGGATTTATTTATTTCTCACTTAAGACTGAGATTTCACTAAGAAAATAAGCACTTAACCAACGTTTTTATCAGTTTTTCACCACAGAGTAACATTTTAATACAAAACTGGGGTTTCCACCATCATTACATAACAAAATTTCTCCATTGAGGCATATTCCTACAAACTCATTTGTTTTTTTCTCTCTATTTTTATTTTATCTTTGTTGTTCTCATCTAAAGGTAAATCTGAAGTTTTTTAATGAGAGGCAGCTTAACGGTATTATTTTAAGTAAATAAGATTAGTTTTTAGTGTTGTTGTTTGCTTTATCATGCGATCAAATGTCCTTGGTGCTATTTTATGTGGAATATTTCTATAAACGCAGACTTAAAAAATGCTTTAAAAAACTACAATAAAGAAATTGATTATAAAATTAAACGTTCCGAAAGTGTGGTGCGTAATTTCTTTATGTAAATTTAGAAAAAAAGACTTATTAATGTTATACAACAAAAACAAAAGCATCCCACAAAGATTGAACTCTACACAAATAAAGAGGAAACTGGGAAGGAAGAGTGGAAAAATGTGATTTTCTCTGACGAAAAAAAATGATATTTAGACAGCCCGGACTCAAACTCACATTATTGGCAGAATTTGAGATCAGACAATGTTCGGATGTCAAAACATTATTTTGAATTGTCACAATTTATAAAGAATTTCTGGAAGATATTCTTCTTTCTTTTATGGATGAAGATTGCACTTTCCAGCAAGATAACGATGAGAACGTTTAACGAACTTATCAAAACTCTGTTTAATTTGCCGTCTTATTACCTAAAAAAAGTCCAACAAAAATGTCACATGGACAAGCCCGACTATGTAATACCCTACACCATATTGTTGGCTTATAATGTCGGCTGCAAAAATTTATAAACGACCATTGTATAATTTTATATCCTTATTTATGCATATGTTTGCAATATATTATTATGATACTAACATTTATGTGAAAGCTATGCGTTTTTAATGGAATTAGAAAAAATTATGGGCCGACCCTCGTTTAATAATTCACAGCGCTTTTGGCTTATATTTTTCTTTAAACGATACTTGGAAGGATGTTGTATGGGACCTAAGAAATAATGGACAGATTCATGTATAATTTGCACATCATTTTAGTATAGATTAGGACTTATTTCAGCAAAATCTGGTTAAAATAGTTTTATATTTAGGAATTTTTTCATATAGGGACATTTGCATGGGGCCTTTATGAAAAAAATGGACCAATCATAATCAATTTCACTAACATATCTTCAAAACCGAGACCTGTACTTTGCAAACAAGCTTTACATAGAAAGCAGTATGGACATGCTTAAATCGACTCAGGAAGTGATTCTGAGTGGAACGGTATACTTTAAAGTGAGGGTATGACTAGTTTTTATTCCCTTTACCTGAATATCCCTGAAATTATAAAAGATAACCTACAGAAATAAAGTATTTTTATTTATAAATAAATTTTTTGTGAATTTCTTAAAAAATCAATATACCCAAGGTGGCCAATATTGGAGATCCACCGACTGTGCCAATGCCTACATAGTCACTTGATTTTTTCAACTCCAATATATCTCACCTCTAAGCATATGAAATTTCATTAAAATATTTTTTAAATGATTCAAAACTTTTTCATTTATTCCCAAAAACATCAACACGCCGAGAGATTTTAAGTGAATTGATTTCTTTTTCAGTTTCTAATGCTTTAAAACTTTTCCCTCCAACTGTACAAACACATACAAACGAAATAACTTTTATATATATTTTCCGTATACATAATGAAAATAAAAGGAAGAGAAAGAAAGGAAAAAAAATTATTTCCTCTGAAGTAGCAGTTTGATAGTTGTTCAACTTGAATGATTCAACTTATTCTGTTCAAGAGTATCAAGAATTCTTCAGACATTTTATGTTCCTTTTTTTCACATTCATTATGGGTTGATATTTTTTTAAAACTTTGTTTGATTTTGTGGTCCTCTTTTTTATGGCACAAATACACAAACAAGCACTTATTTTCTGTTGCTATTTTCTCCGATAATTTTCATTTATTTATAAGAGAGCAGTAAGTTGCAAGAGAGGAATTATGATGAATTGATTACTAACTAAAGGACAAGGTAATGTGTTAGAGCAGCGTGAGAGTGATCTTATTGCAGTTTCAAATTTTATTCATTTTAGGGTATTTTTAAAGTCGTTTTAAGTGATTTTCAATTAAATTTATTCTTTTTATGTCACATTTTCTCTGTATTATAACGTTATGTTTGTAAATTGTTTGAGTAGGAGAACATTTTTTTTAAAAAGTACTTATTTTTACTTTTTATGAAGTACTTTTGTCATTTTACGCTTTCCCCCTCCTTAACATTTTTTTCTAAACTTTGTTCCATTATATAAGGGATTTATATTGAAGCATCATTTATGACTTTGTAATTGTCAACACTTAATTATGATTTAAAAAAAAAAGAAGAAGAAAAAATGTTGCTTATTTGCTTCCTAATTGCCACCACATAATTTGTATTTAGACACTCTGTCATCATCCTCCTTCTCATTATTATCATCATTATTATAAAAATACTTATAAAAGGCTACAAATACAAAAGGGAGTATAATTCACAAAGCACAGTGTGTATTCAAATCAGTTGTTTTTGGAAATAATTTTGTAACTTTTAAACCGTTAGAGATGTATTAATGAAATTTGACATGATTAAAGCGGAGGAGCTTTAGAGTTGATTTCAAGACCTACATGACTCTATGTGTTCAGGGGCCTAATTGGTGATCCTCTAAACTCTGCCATATTATTATTACAATTTGCAAAAAAAAAATAGTTTTAATAGTCTTAATCACTTAATCACAAGTGATGAAATTTTGAACCTTTTTCAGAAATCCTTCCATTACCGTCCATCTCCGTTTAAATTTTGTCACACTTTGACATTGCTTTGTGCTCTCAATTGTTTTTTAACAAGAGGATTTGCTTCCTTTACTACAAATACCATATTGTTCTTCCTACACCACTATCATTTTATAAGTTCCAATAATTTAGTTATTTTCAACACATTTATATGCTTTTTAAGGTGTGTAACTTTGAAAGGTCACCCACTACAGTCCTGAAAAGGGTCTGTATTTTTTCAAATCTCTTAAACTGTTTAAACGTTTCAAAATCGTTTTCCAAAAATATATCAATTTGGTTACACTGTGCAAAGTTGTTGAAAATTAGCAACAGGTTGTCCTCTTTTTTAGTTAAATAATGAATAACTAATTAGTTATTTTTTGTTGTTGTTAGATTTTATTCAAATTTAAGAACCCTTTTGAATAGAAATTTCATTAATTTATAACTTTTATAACCTACAAATCTAATTTTACATTCTGAAATTTTATAACTTCGTAAAACAAAAAACAAAAAAAAAAAAACATATTAAGAATATTAAATTTCATATGCACACATACTAAAGTATTTAGTTACTTGTAGATACTTTTGTATTTATGTAAAAGATATACATACGTATATATGTATATTTTAGTTAATCTATTGAAAGTAAAAACATAAAATCATTTTAATGAAATATACCAAATATAAAAAATATATATATATATAATTCTATATATAACTGAACTCCCAATGGAGTTGAAATAAAATAAAAATGAAAAAAAACAATATAAAACAACACGTTATCGAATTATAACTGTATTTTGTTTATAATTGTCATATGAAACTTGAAAGGATCTTCATTATTATCAAACAATAAACTTAAGCCATTGTGTAAGGATAAAGAGAAAGACAGACAGAGAGGAAGAGAGAGAGAGAGAGTGGTAGCGAGATAGAAAGGAAATAATAAAAGCGTCTCAAATAAAATATGTTATAAAGACATAATAATATTGTTGTCATCATATCGTCATTTACAACAGAAGGATTGTCTGTTTATTCTTTATATTATGTACACATGTATACATGTTGTGTCCATGTATATGAATATAAAAAGGTTTTTATATACAAAGGAACAATAAATGATTGAAAGAACTTTCCCTAAGGTTGAAATTGTTCTAAAGTTCATGTGTTAATATGATCTAGTTGCTGTTTTGAGACTTAATGTTAACATTATTATGAAGGAAGTGGCTATAAATTTATTATAAACATATAATCAGGTCGAAAAAAGTTCTTCTCCACAAAGCTTGATTTTCACCACAAATTTTTTTCAGTACAAAATAATTGAAAAAATAGGTTTTTTTGCCAAAACAAGAAGGTTTTCAGTAAAAAAAATCTAGTTGTTCCCAAAAAAATAATTCCTCACATAAATTTAGTGTCAAAACAAGTTTTTTCCAAGAAACCAGTTCTCTAGCAAAAATTTTTTTAAAATTAAGACTTTAGACTAGACAATAGACCAGACTGTAGACAAGATTATAGACCAGACTATAGACGAGACTATAGACGAGACTATAAACTATAACAGAGAATATAGACAAGACTATAAGGAAGATTATAGACTGGATTATAGACCATGGAGAATACTGTAGACTAGACTATAGTCGAGACTATGATTACACTTTAATCGAGATTATAGTCGACACTAAAGATCGCACTGTTCAACAAATTAAGTAGTATAAGATGCTGCATAGGATGCATGTGGTGTTCGAATGCACTAGATTCGAGAATTTAAGACGTGAACTGAAGAATAAAATTTTTACGACAATTGAACCTGGCAAAATAGTATAGAATTTGACTAGAGAGTTCATCACACAGATGAACATTTTACAGTCAATGGAAAAAAGGGACAAAGGAGGAACACGATTAAGATGTAGCAATATTTCTAACCAGCACCACGAAGCAATACCTAACGCTAAGGGCGCGGGACATATGTGACGTTTATGATAGAAGTGATATTAATCGGTAGGAATCCAACATAATCATAACTTTAAAAGGTTTACACCTCAACCATACAAATAAAAAAACAGACTATAATCGAAATAGCAATAGTGAAGACTCTAGACTGGACTATGGTGTAGGCTGTACGAAGATAAAAAATTAAAAAAATTGGAATGTAATTTTCTAAAACGTTTCGTTTGTATAAAACTTTATAAAATTTTATTGAAAATAAATAATAATAATATAATTGAACATAAATTGTGTTCCTATCGCTTTACTTTTCCACATGCTTTGGTTAACAATACATTGTGGAAATTTTTTGGAACTGTGATTTATTAGTTTAACAGTTTTTACACTTATTATTGTTACACTTTGGCGAGTCATGGTAACAATGATGAGCAAAAAATTAGGAAAGAAAATATTATTTCCGTAAAATATTTCAGACAACTTTAATTTGTTTTAACATGTTCTAAAGTTATTAAATTCTATAGTCAACTTTTTATGCTTTTAACAATTTAATCTTACGATTTTCAACAGTTCAGATTCTATAACTTTTTCACCAAAAAAAAAAAAACTCTTGGTGGTAGATTAAACTTACACTCTTCATGGAAAATCCGAGTGCATTATGTTTCCCAAATTAATTCTACAAACTCCTGTGTAATCCTTTCAACTATGTGCAACTATTTACTTACAATTGTTTGTATTAGTATGTGTGTATCTCACTCGCTGTCTATGTGTTTAAGTATTTATATGTTTATTACACACACAAACAAACAAAAAAAGGAGTAAAGTAAAGAAAAAAACGTGTGGTGTTGAAATGCCATTATTTTATATAAAAAGCAAGAATTTCGTAAACAATTCCTATTTTTGCTTTATTTTCAGTTATTTTGTTGTTTTGTTGTTGTTGTTTTATTTCAAACATAAACATCAAGCATCTGTTAGGTATCACATATCCATCCATTCATCCATCCATCCAACCAAACATCTATTCATCTCTTTATACATTCTTATAAACTTCTATAATGTTCTGGATATGAAAGTAATAGAGAGTTTGTCTGTCTGTCTGGCAGCCAAGTAACCATCTAACCAGCCATCCAACCATCCAGTCATTCATCCATTTATAATATACTTCATTCCTTATTTCTTTTTAGTCATTCTATATTCAGCATTACATTGGGATGGATCTTATCTCTTTTTTTCTTCTTCAGATATCTCTTTTATTTTATTTAGTGTTTGATATTTGGCTTTTGAGCTTTGTAAATCGCTGTGATTCAAAGGAAACATCAACATCAACGACATTATTGTCGTTGCAAAATAACACATCCAAACAAACACACACTCATACATACACACAGTAAATATTAGTATATTCGTTTTAGTATGGTAATGCAATTTGTATAAAGGTTACAAATTTGATTTTAAGGATAATAAATACTTAAATAAGAATTTGACCCTTGTTTTCCTTTAAATTTGTGGGTCAACTTGGTGCTTAATAAATGGAAATTAAATGAGTTATTTTTCCCTACGAGTAAAACGAAAATTCTTTATTTAAATTTTCTCGCAATGTGACTTAATTTACTACAAAAAAATTTTTGTCATAATTTTCTCGAAAAAGTTTTGCCACAATTTTTTATAAAGATCTTGTCAAAATTTTCTTTTAGAATATTTTCTCATAGAAAATATTTTGAATAGATAATTTTTTTCTCAGTTTTCTTATAGAAAATTTTGTTTCATTAAAAATTTTTCTTAAAAAAATTTTTGCGTCACAATTTTCTTATAGAAAATTTTGCGTCACAATTTCCTTATAGAAAATTTTTCGTCACAATTTTCTTATAGAAAATTTTTCGTCACAATTTTCTTATAGAAAATTTTGCGTCACAATTTTCTTATAGAAAATTTTGCGTCACAATTTTCTTATAGAAAATTTAAATTTTGCGTCACAATTTTCTTATAGAAAATTTTGCGTCACAATTTTCTTATAGAAAATTTTGCGTCACAATTTTCTTATAGAAAATTTTGCGTCACAATTTTCTTAATAGAAAAATTTTTGCGTCACAATTTTCTTTATAGAAAAATTTTGCGTCACAAATTTTCTTATAGAAAATTTTGCGTCACAATTTTCTTATAGAAAATTTTTGCGTCACAATTTTAAGAAAATTTTGCGTCACAATTTCTTATAGAAAATTTTTCGTCACAATTTCTTATAGAAAATTTTTCGTCACAATTTTCTTATAGAAAATTTTTCGTCACAATTTTCTTATAGAAAATTTTTCGTCACAATTTTCTTATAGAAAATTTTCGTCACAATTTTTTTATAGAAATTTTTCGCAATTTTCTTATAGAAAATTTTTCGCAATTTTCTTATAGAAAATTTTTCGTCACAATTTTCTTATAGAAAATTTTTCGTCAATTTTCTTATAGAAAATTTTTCGTCACAATTTTCTTATAGAAAATTTTTCGTCACAATTTTCTTATAGAAAATTTTTCGTCACAATTTTCTTATAGAAAATTTTTCGTCACAATTTTCTTATAGAAAATTTTTCGTCACAATTTTCTTATAGAAAATTTTTCGTCACAATTTTCTTATAGAAATTTTTCGTCACAATTTTCTTATAGAAAATTTTCTAAAGAAAATTTGTCACAATTTTCTTATAGAAAATTTTCGTCACAATTTTCTTGTAGAAAATTTTTCGCTACAATTTTCTTATAGAAAATTTTCGCCACAATTTTCTTGTAGAAATTTTTCGCACAATTTTCTTATAGAAAATTTTTCTTCGCAATTTTCTTATAGAAAATTTTTCTTCGCAATTTTCTTATAGAAAATTTTTCTTCGCAATTTTCTTATAGAAAATTTTTCTTCGCAATTTTCTTATAGAAAATTTTTCTTCGCAATTTTCTTATAGAAAATTTTTCTTCGTATTTTTTTTAAAGAAAATTTAGTTACAATTCTGGTTTTATTTTCTTAAAATGTGACTTAAATTTTCTTATAGATAAATTTTGGTCAATATTGTGACTTAATGTTATTTTCAAATTTTTTTGTCACAATTGTGACAAATTGATCAAATTTTTAATATTTTTAAATTTTTAAAAGAATTTTTATTATTTTTTCGATTTCAGAAAACTCCTTTTGTTAGGAATTTCTTTTATAGATTTCCTATTTAACAGTATCTGTTTCAATCTGTTTGATTTAATTTTCAGCTAACAAAACAAACATCTGCACTTGGAAATCGTATATAAACAACAAACGCCAAAAAACAAAAAAGAAAATATTAGAAAATGCGACCCATATTCTTAGTTCTTAGAAGAATAAATAACAGAATTGCAAAAAGAAGAATAAAAAACGGGAGGAAAATAAAAACGAACTAAAACAATATATTCTTGTTAGACGTTGACGATATTTTTTGTATTTTTTTTTTTTTGTGAACGCAGTAATAAAAATTTCCGTTTTTTTCTCAAAACTTCCTAACCCACTTACATGTGAAGCCAACAGTTTGCCATACAACGCACAGTGTTTCGAATGAAAAATGAAATGAAAATAAATCTGTAACTCCCGAGCGGTAAATCTGATTTTAATGAGAGGCGAGTTTAAGTTTTGAGTTTGGACTTTGTGAATCAAACGGAGGTCGATCTTCTGGGTCCCAGAATCTTTGAAATCGGTTCAGACGTAAGGAATATATATTGTTTTAAATATTTTTATGACCCGAGGTGACCAAGTTCAAGACCCTGTTGACCGATTCTCGTAGGTCTACAAAGTCTTACTAGTCCTTCGGAAGTTAAGTTACAAATTCATTTCCATTTCATATTTTATTTAGAACACTGTACGATAGCGACTCTAAAAATGTCTGCTGTCGTGGGAAAGAAGTCATATAAGAAATACAAAAATATAAGAAAAAAAAAACATATGAATCAAAAGCAACACCAAAAGACCCCATATGTTTACAATGTTACAACTTTTCAATGTATAGAGACTCTCACACACACACACACTTACACAAATAGGATACCAAGTTATAAAACTTTATTAAAAAGAAAAAATATAAAATAACGTTTGAATGAAAATATAAGTAAAATAGCGAAGAAAAGAAGAAAAAATAAGCCAAAGTTTTCTTTAAAGGCATAAAGTGTACTCTCTCATACATACTAACAAACACACGCACACACACACATTTACACTCATAGACTAACACTTAATGTTGAAAGGCGAAAAAAATATTTTCTCATTTAAAAATCATTCGTTTCGTTTGAATTTTATTCTTTTGCATATTTTTAGGCGTCACTTTGTCGTTTTACAGTTTGTTTGCTTGCTTGCTTATGTGTGTGTGTATATATGTGTATGCGAATATTTTCCTTCTTTTCAACTTTTTTGTTCCCTTTTTATAGTTTTTGTTTTTTTTTTTGCAAATTTTTTGCTGCTCTTTGCCGTTGTGAAGCAACACGTTGTTACTCCATGTCTTATCATACCATTTTATCGCTACCATTTGTTATTGCTTCTTTTGTTGATCTTCTTCTGCTTTTTGGCTTTGGTAAACCCTGCCACATCTCCTCTCTCCTCAGGGTCTCCCTTTTGGAAATCCTTGTTAAAATGTAGGTACATGTTGTTTTGCAAAATTCTTATAAACAAGTCATTATGCATGAATGTATATATTTATATGTCTATGTGTATTTATTTATAAGTGTTTGTGTGTATGTATGTGTTTATTTTATTTGTTATGTGTGAGTGTGTATTTTAAGTTTTTCATAATACCTTTTTTCTGAAAGGCTTTAATATATATTTTTCCAGCTTGTTGCTGATTTTCTTAGTGCGCAAGTCCTTCTTTTCAAATGAAATGTGAATTAATCTTTGACAAAGAGCACATACGACACACACACACACTCACACAAACACTTACTTATACATATTATTTGCTTTGAGTCTGAGTATTTGTTATTGCTCAAAATTGAAAGAAAAGAAAAACAACAACAAAAACATATAAAATAAAATAAAGTATAAAAACGTTTGTTGTTCTTAGAATAAGGGGTCCATAATGTAGCGTGAAATTGAGTGACAAATTTGAAATCCACACTGAACATAAGAAGTTGGTTATAGAAAATTCTATGTTAACTGAAAAGAAATTTTAAGGAGTGAAACCGTAAAAATTAAAAAAAAATAGAATTCAATAATTTCGTTCTGTTATATAATAACATTTATATAACAAATCAAATACAATTATACATTTACGGTGACCCATTTTCGATATCTTTCCCATTGGAAATTTTATAGTGGTTTAAAGTATATTTTCTAACAGTTTTTGATTGAAATTTTTGATTCAAGAGAATAATACTCCTTCGAACGATTTTATATATTGATCTGCCACAAATTGTTGTCACTTTGGTAACTACAGCCTTCATTCACAAGCGACATAAGTCCAAATTGGGCCAAAAATATGCAACACATTGCAAAATCATTTATTTAACACACTGTAACACTAAGAATTATTAAGATGGACGATACTAAAAGAAGTTTAAGACTGTAACTAAAAGAAATTGGACTTTATTATCGTTACATTTCTAGCGAGTCTGAAATGACTGTAAGAGATCTTTTCGTAAAAAATATGAACTTATACTGCACTTGAAAGGGTATGCATTTCTAACGGGTCATGCCCCTTTAAAGTTTCCCATATAAGTTAAGTAAATTTTTTGAAAAAAATTAATTTTAAGAAAACTTTTTTTATATTGTCACCACCAGAACAGAAATGTTCTTCATAATTTCATGTACAATATTTCAGATTGTTTTGCAAAAATTTTTTTGATTAAACCATTGAAGAACCATAAAAATTGATTTGGAATAGTTATGAACATGAGAGAAGGCGCAATTGAAATGTTAAAAATCTCTTGGTAGAAGATACTTTTTGGAATTTACCTGACACATGTGAATACATATTGAGAATAATTTGAAGATGATTTACGATTTGAGAAATAAAAAAAAAAAAAAATTAGTTTTTATATTGATAAAATTTTAAAAGAGCTTGTTGACAGGCCATTATCTCAACCTCATCCAAATTTACTTTCAGCACAAAAAATGTATTTATTAGTGTTTTAAAGTTTCCAACTTTTTGGAAAGAAATTTCCAAACATAAATATTTTTAAAGTTCCAAATCTGAATTAATAAAGCGTTTTTTCGAATTTACATATTTGTATAATTATTGCATTAGTTTTTTCCAGAAATGTATAGGGAATCTGACACAAATCTCTAAAAGAAATTTTGGTCCGCTAACATACAAAATCGACTGCAAATATCACTTAAACTACAAGAGATAACCTGCAGATATAAGCACATTTTTAGAGATATATAAACTACTTATAATATTTATACATCTGAGAGATAAATAAGCCCGAATATACTGTCGGGTTTAAAACACCCCTTTAACCCGACTCACTCTTTATCGTATTTATTTGAACTTTCATGCGATAAACTGTTTTGGTTTTTTACTGGAATAAGATCGGATAAAAATTCAAACGCAAATGATTTTTCAAGTGGATTGGGAAACAAAGTGTCCCACTTTGTACCATGATAACTCAGTACATAGAATCCCTATGTGGTCCAAGATTTCAATGCTACACTCCCTTGCTATAATTATGTTTATTTAAGGAAAATCAATTTCGTCGATTTAAAGTTTTAGATTTATTGCCAAAAAATATCGTAATATGTGTTATAACACTCGTTACTCAAACCAAAAATTTACCAATTGATTTGATCAAAATGGCATTTAATCCCTGAAGCATTTTTAAAACAGATTTTTGTCTGTTGAATCCTTTAAAAAAATGTCCTTTAATGATCCTTAAAAAAAATTAAAAAATAATTTTAGAAACACACTAAAAATACCGTTTGTTAGGGGGTCGCACTCCCCCGAGTCCTAACTCAATATTACGTACTTTATAATATTTGTACTCTGTTGTTACATCATTTCATCAAATTTCATTAAATTTCCTTACACAGTTTTCAGAGGTGTGCAATGTTCAACATTATTCTCGTAAGGGGGCCACTACTCCCCTTTGTATCCTAACCAAAATTTTTGGTCTTTAATGTTTTGTTATTAAGACTTTATCTTCCTTTCCAATATCATGAAATTTAAATAAACCATTTGTTTATATTCGTTGTTCCACTTTTTTCGTTTTTTGCCTTTTTGCCGTAGTTTTCGGTCTATAACTTTTTTTCTACAGATCGGTACTGCAATGACGAAGCTTATTAACATTTGTGGTGGTGAATCACGTTCTCTTAATTTCCACCAACAACATTAAATCTATCAAAAACTAAACCCATTAAAAGTCAAATATTTTTTGATTTTAATTTTATCTAAATGTCTAACAAAAATTTCTTAAATTGAACATATTTTTCTATTAAACACATACAACGAAATAAAACCAAAAATTCGGGAGGAGACAGTAAAAGATGTGTAAAATATTTTTAAGAGGAAAGAAAACCATGGTTACTAAGTGATTTTCACATTTTTAGTAATTAAAATTAATTTAGTTTAACTAAATTTTATTAAAAAAATCAAGAACATAAGAAACTTCTTCTTCAGATTTAAAAAAAAATTCTATAACTTAAAAATATTTCACAATATTGCAAAAAGAACTAAAAAATTTTTATAAAAATGAAAAATCTATAATAAAAATATGATCTCTATGTATTGGTTGTTTGCATGTGGTTATGTATCCATATTTATCCATATTTATGTCATACATTTCATATATTTTTTACGTTTTATTGTTTACTGGATAAATATTTATTTATTCAGTTTTTTTCTTATCATTATTATTCATCATCATTATCTAATTTATACAAATACAAAGAGATACAAAATTGATATAGAGAATATTATATTCGGCTATGCCGAATCCTCTATACCCTCCACTGCAAAGTTGTGTGTAGAAAATACGTTATGTTTCGTACATACAGTCACAAAATTATGCGCGTTTTTGTTAAATGAGACAAATAAACACTTAATGAGTCATCGAATATTAATTCTATTCTAGTGAACCGATTTTGAACAGTTTTGGAATGGTAATGAAGTTTCACATAATTTAATATTATGACAAAATTTAATTCTATTTTATCGTCTTAAATTGAAAATTTTACGAAAGTTCTTCACTAGAACTTAAAGGTTGTCTCAGATAACGGTCTATATCTTTTAATAAACTAAATTGATTCTGCTGGGTTTAAATAGAAAATAACAAATACTTAAGCAAAATTTCATTGAGCTTTGTTAATGTTTGTAGATGTGATCGAGCTAATAACAGACAGACAGATGGATATAGCTAAATCGACAAAAATTTTGATTTGATGCCAGAATATATATACATTATAGGGTCTCAGCGTTACATATGAAATGACAAAGTTAATATTCCCACTTTACCACTTGTGGTGGTGGAGGATATAAAAAGTAGAATTTACCTATATTGACGAATAGATAAGAGTACAAATGAACCCACATACATACGCACGAGAATACATTCATATACACATGAACACAGACAAACATTCAAACACTCATTATCTTGATAATAATTTAGAACAATTCAAAAACATGTTTTATATCAAGATTTTTCTTGTAACAACAATAAATAAATTACACATACACAGACAAAGAGATAGACAGAAAGATGGACGGACGGACGGACAGACAGATATATAAACATATATTTATTTGATAACTAACATATAAACACAATTATATAGACTCACTTCCCCCCTCCAACCACCCGTCTGCCAAACATTAATTCATTCTCTTACTCTCTCTTTCTCTCTCTCTCTCTCTCTCTCTCTCAATAACAAATACTGACTCTATTAAATGAAATTAAAGCAACATATGGTTGTTAATAATGTGAAAAGTCTTTGGTGTTGTTGTCAAACATGTGTGTATGAGTAAGCCAAATATGTATGTGTGTTTGTTTTTGTATGTCCTAAAAGTGGAACATATCGAAAGGCTTTTGAAATAAAAAATACTTCACTCAAATAAGAGTTAAATAAAATGTTATAAGGGTGTGAGTGATTTTTTTTTATATGAAAGCAATAGAGAGAAAGAGTGTAAGAGAGAGAGAGAGAGAGAGGGTTGAAAGATCATAATTGTGTTAATAATAAAAATTTAAGTAACTCAAAAATATTCACTATTTGACTTTAAAGTCTAATAAAAAAAACATATTCATACGCTTATTGATACAAATTAGGGTGGTTTTGTAAAACAAGTTCTTTTGAGGATTTTATTATAATTCTTTTAATTAATTTTAGTCTAAAATGAGGCCACCCTAATGTTTATTTATTGTATTAAATTCCCTTTTAAATGACAAAATACTTTAGATTATATTTATTAAGTTGTAGTAAAAGTTAACGTTTATGTTGTATTAACAGGATTTCACTTAACATTTCACTGATTTTGGGTTAAAGTGTTATAACTCAAAAATTAATAAAGTAGAAACAAGACAAAAATAAGTATATATGGAAAATAAGAAATGACTAAATTAAACAATAAATAATATATTCTCCACAAACAGATTATTATAATCTTTAACTTTTAGGTTCTCTTTTTTGAAGTTTAAGTGAATAAGATTTTTTTTAACAATTAAAATTTTCAAATTCAAATAATTAAATTTTTCCTAAAATTTCAAATTTTCACTAAAAGAATTTTACTAGAATCCAATTTTTCTATAAAAAAATAACATAAAAAATTCAAATTTTCTCTAAAAAAATTAAATTTTTCCTTAAAAAATCCAATTTTTGTCTAAAAAAATAAAATTTTTCTCTAATAAATTCAATTTTTCTTTAAAAAATTCAATTTTTTCAATTCAATTTTTCTCTTAAAAATCCAATTTTCCTCTAAAAAAAAAAATAAAATTTTTCTCTAAAAATTAAATTTTTCTTAAAAAAAATCAATTTAAAAAATTTTCATTTTTTTTAATATAAACAATTTTATTTTTTTCTTTAAAAACTCAACTTTTCTCAAAAAATTCAAGTTTTCTTTAAAAAAATATTTTTAATTAAATTTTTCTATAAAAAAATAAAATTTTCTGTAAAAAAAAAATAAAATTTTCTATAAAAAATTAAAATTTTCTATAAAAAATTAAAATTTTCTCTAAAAAAAATAATTTCATTTTTTACTTCAACTTCAATTTTTGCTAAAAAATCAATTTTTTACTAAAAATTTAATTTTTTGCTAAAAATTAAATTTTTTTACTAAAAATTTAATTTTTTGCTAAAAATTAAATTTTTTTACTAAAAATTCAATTTTTTGCTAAAATTCAATTTTTCGGTAAAAATTCATTTTTTTTTTTTTCTAAAAATTGAATTTTTCACTAAAAATTAAATTTCTTGCTAAAAATTCAATTTTTCAACAAAAATTCTATTTTTCACCAAAAATTCAATTTTCACCAAAAATTTAATTTTTCACAAAATATTCAATTTTTCAATAAAATTTCAAATTTTTTACTAATAAATAAGTTTTTCACAAAAAAAAAAAAATAATTTTCGATAAATTTTAAGGCTGCTTAATATTTTGTATTGTATTTTTATTATCCTCTTTTAGTGACGCCTCTGTTACCGCACCCATGTTACTATGGAAATGCTGCTTTTTAGTTATTTCCGCTATGAGTGCCCATTCTTTAATGTTAAGGTTACATTTTTGAATTTCCACTCACTTTGGTTTAACAAAATATACTCATAATTTGGTATGACACGAAAAAGGTGTAGGGGGAATTTATGTAACAGTGATGGTACTAAAAAATAAAATCGTACATAAATCCGTCCATAACTTACAGAGAAGGCGAAATTAAACACTTTCCAAAAGAATAATAATTCATTTCTTCCAATAAACATAAATAATAATCTCAAGTTCCGGAGGCATTCATTTCTTAAAACAATTGATTTTTGCCCAAAAATTTAAAAGTACTTTTTTCCAAAATTATTTTGTACAAAAGGTACCCTTTTCCCCTTATATATTTATAATTACTATTCATTTTATAACATTATAATTTTTTATTATAAAATACAACAAGAAGAGTATACAGCTTAAGGGGTTTGTACTCACAAATATAAACAGTTACTCTCTTTCTCTTTTACTCTACAAAAATCGAGTAGACTCAATTTTTATCGTTACAATACGAGAGAAAACGAAACGTATTGCTTTTGTTTTATTTAAACGTGGCATATTTTTGGGCTAATATTTTAGGAAGTGAATGAAGGGTGTTAAAATAAAAAAAAATCCCCCCATTCCATGCACATGCACACCAACACATAATCTCTCTAATGTTCTCTTAAGGAAATTGGAGTAAAAATGTATGTATGTGTTTGTATATGAGAGTGTGAATAAGTATATGTATACTAACATATTGAATAAATGTAAACACAATTGGCATTTGCCTGTTGCTGTTCGTGAAAATATTGAAAAATAAGGAAAATATAATAATGATGATGATGATGATGAAGATGATTAAATTTTATTTTTGAGTAAATAAGTGAGTGAATGAATGAGTGTATAAGTAAGAGTAAAGTTAATTTTCTTTCAACACAGACTCAGTAGAGAGTTGTACAAACAAATAAATATAGAAAAAAAAGAACAACAAAATATTACGAATAAAAAACGAGCTTATGGCGAGAACGAGTATGAATAAAAAAACACTAAATAAAACAAACGAAGTGAAGACTTGTAGCAATTACACGCATTTTTCGTAATTTTAATTTTGGCGACCTCAAGGCCTGGAGCCTGATAAATTATGAACGACTTCATCAGTTGAAAGCAACAGTTCAACAAGTGAACAACACGACAAAACACGAGCTTAGTTCATAAAAATAAAACAAAAAAAGAAACTAAAGTTAAAAAAGAAGAGAAAATAAAATACTTATACAAACAAAACAAAAAAAATAAACAACAAAAGTTTAAAAAGGGAAAAAGGAGATTTAATAAAAAAATTAAATTCAAAATTTAAAGCATACTTTAGGGAAGTTTAAAAAAAATAAAAAATATTGCCTATGAAATTTATTTAAAATAAAAAAACAAAATGTTTTTCATAATTTTAAATGTAAAACAATAAATCAAAACTCAAACATATGGCAACAATATATTTTTTTAATTAATTCCTTTTTTGTTGTTGCTGCTGCTGCTGCTGCTGCTAACAATGTAAACTCTATAACCAGAAAAACCACACTGGAAAACAAAGAAATAAATTATTAAAAACCAAACCAGCCAACCAACTAGAAAACCAACAAAAACCCCTTAAACAAGATAAAATTATTGGCTACAAAAAACAATTCCTATACCAACAAACAAATACATACATACATGCATATGTAACATATGGTAAGTTTTATTTCATATAATTAAATAAAGTTTATTAATAATAAAAGTTAAACATAAAACATTTAAACAAACCTTAAAAGAAAATTTATAATTTTTAATTTTAAAAGTTATTTAAAAGAACAACAAATAGTTAAGACTAAATAAACCAAAAAAATATATTTGTAATCTTGTAAAATATATACAAATAATAATAAAATGTAATAAAATATTTTAAACATATGTAAACATTTCTATACACACACATAAACACACATACTTTCATTAAACAAGACTTTTTTAGTCTACATAAGGAAACACTTACACAAACTTTAATTCATAAATTTAATATACACACATTGTCAGGCATACAAACACATACGCATTTATGCATACTACAGACATATTTATTTATTTACCAAAATCCTTAAAATCCTTGTCTGTTCATAGTTGTGTCAATAAACACTCATCAAAATATACTTTTTACACAATAAAGCAACAAAAAAAATCTACCAAAATTCTCTCTACCTCTCTCTTTTTTAAACATAGATTCACACATGTATGCGTACCTATACATACACATATATTTTTACGTCAATATATAAAAGTATGAAAAATCATTTTTGGTTACACAAAAAAAACACGTTAATATTAGATGTTTGTATTAACTATTGGACCATATGTTTTGTGATATCACAAAAAATGGACTTAAATATGGGAATGAGTAGTTGTTAGAAAAATTTTACAATATGGTTTCATAAATATCTAGGAAAATAATAATTTTTAGATAATAATTATTTAAGTCAATAAAATTATTTAATTAAAATAATGAAATTTTTGTTTAAGGCAAAAAATAACCTGTTGATTTTGAATGACTTTTTTTTAAATTTAATTAACAAAATTAAAATATTTTTAATTATCAAAAATTTAGAATTCAGGTATAGAATTTTATATAAAAAAAAAATATTTTTAGTATTTTAATATAAAATTCAGCAAAAATTGTGATCTACTTTTAGGGGCATTTATGGTTACCATATGTTTGAAATCAAAGAAGATTTTTTCAGATTAATATGTGTTTTTACACTTCAACACCACAAGTGTTACGCTAAGAAGCAATTATCTCAGATCCCATAATGCATATATGTTCTTGCATCAAATCAAAATCTTAAACGATTCAGCTATCTGTCGTCTGTCTGTTGTTGGTACGCTCACATTCACAATAATAGAAAGAGTTTAATGAAATTTGGCCTAAGTATTTGTTATAGTCCTGAGAAGTTTCGTATTTAAAACCAGCAAAATCGGTTCAGTATATTTAAAGGTATGGACTGATGTCTGAGACAATCTCTAAGTTCAAGGGAGGAACTTTCGTAAAATTGTTAATTAAAAACTAACAAATTAGAATGAACTTTTGCCATAATATTAAGCTAATATAGACCAAAAACTATCAAAATCGTTTTAGTTGGAGTTAGTGAAGATTCGTCAGCATTTTTACTTTGTTGTATATAAAATATATTGTTATATTAAATAAAAAATTATATTTTAATAAATTTTTTGTAAAATACAAAATTTAAAATTAAAAAAAAAATCATATAAATTCAGCATAAGCTTCAAAAGTACTTTCATCTTAATACAGATTGCTTTACATATTTTATTTAATCTAATAAGAGTAACTAAATTACACAAAATTTAGAAGTAAATTTTCAATTAGAATGAGTTTTTATGAGATTAATTTCACATCAAAATTTCTAATGTATTTTTTTTTTAAAAGACGGACAATAACACAGACGTTATAATGTTAATATTAAGAAAAAATATGAAAAACGAAACACGGCAATTATAAAACTATTATCTTGTCTATATTCTAATGAAAAATTATATTAATATTTTAAATAATTTAGCAGTAATTAATAAAAATATTCCTTCATATGTATTAACAAATTTGTAACAAGACTGACGGATGGACAGACTCAATTATAGACATATAACGAAATGGATTTGACACCAAAATCATAAATATGGTTTGGTATATATGTTTTTTATAAAGACTTTTAAGAAAAAACCAAATTATGAACTACCAGATTTTATTCAAATAAAATAATTAAACTTAATTTATATCAAGAAAATCCAAAAAAAAATTAAAATTTTTTTGCTAAAGACAGACAGAAGGACGAACAAAAATTAACTATCATTAAGACGAAAAAATTTATAAAAATACTTATCAGTTATATAACCCTTATTTTAACTATATATTACTTAAATTATATATAATATATATTTAAAAATTTCCAATAATTCGGACCAAATGTCGGACTTAATGATAGAAATATTATTAAAAAAAATAATTAACCCAAAACTACAAATATAGATTCATGAATATATTTTGCATTAAGAACGTTACAAAAATGTAAATTATGCTGTAAAAAATAGGAGATGTGATATTTCAAAATATTATCTCGATTATATTTTAATAAAATCGATGAAATAATTATTCAAATAATTCTCGAATTATTATTAAATATGTTCTCCAAACATATCAAACATTTTCTATCGAGACGGACAGATGGACAGACTTAATTATATAAAAACTATGACATAAAATTTATATGAATAAAGTTTTATATATACAACAATATCCTTATTACTCGCCTAAGTGAGAAAGATAAATTTTTAGTGAAATTAAAACATTGTTTTTAATATAATTAAATAATATAAGATTCAGTAAAGATGAGAAATCCAAATAAAAAATTCGCTTTTCATTTTTCATTAAAAGCGGACGGACGGATGGACAAGAATATAGTAAAACTTAGGTGAAAGTTCTTAAAAAAGAATACATCAGTTATATAACTTGACTATATATTAATAAAATTTATATAGTAGTTTTTCAAATAGTTAAATATTTATTAATACATAAGTTCATTCATATATTTGAAATTAATAAGATAGACAGAAGGACAGACTCAATTATATACAAATTAAAAAATAAATTACACAAAATATTATACAAATTAAATAATTTGTAATTAAACATTATCTCTGTAAAAATTACATTATGATCCAAGGAATAGTATTTCCGTTTTAAATAAAGATTTTGTTTTATATTAAATTTTATAACTAAGTTAGATATGCAGACGGACAGATGGACAGACATAATTAATAGAAACAAAATTCAACAAGATCATAATTCTTTTAACCTGCTCTGAAATGAAAAACTTTGTTTTATATTCGCTGATCTCGAAAAGTTTATATGGATCTAGTTTTTTGAAAAATAATTGAAAAAGGATAATACTAAATGTTCTCAGTTTTAACATAATGCAGTTGTTTGGAGCTGAGGTCTTTAAGAGTTGATTAGGAGATTTTAGGCCTTTACCTGGTCAGTAGTTGATTCTTCAAATTCGGCCACTTAGGGATTATTAATTTTTTTAATTTACGAATAATTCGTTTGTGATTCAAATTATTTTAAACCTCTCTGAATAATATGTTTGCATGTGTAGGTTATTCCAGTTTTTCCTAGATTTTAAGTCTGCTTTTCTGCCTGTGATTAATTTTTAGGTCTATAAAAATATTATTATCTGTATAATTGGTTACTTCCTGAAGTCTACAAGTTCTCTTGGCCTAAACTTTGATGTTTTTAAACATTTAAAATTCACAATAATTTTTTATTTCCTTTTGAAGGCGTATAATTAATCAAAATTTGAATATTGCTCATACGTCTGTAATTTAAAATCTTATAACTATAATTTCTATTAATAGATTTTTAATTTTTAATTTCCCTCCTCATATATTCTTAATCACTTTAAATTCCTTAACTGTTCATTGTCCCACTTCAATTATAATCTCTTTTAAGGTTAAAAGTTAAATGCAAATATTGTAAAAAAGTATAAATATAAAAATTCTTCGTAAATTTTACACAAATCCATAACACTAGATTCATATTCATACCTCATTTAAAGAGGATTTTTCTCAACAACAACAATAACTGTTGTAAATGAAGAAAAAAAAACCATCAGCTTTCAACTTCCTGCTCTTTACTCTTCAATACAACGTTTGGAAAAAAAACAAGTCAAAAACAAAGAAACATAATTTGTCTGTCTTTCTATCTATTCGCCTGTCTGTCTCTTTGTTTAGTTGTTCATTGTGTTGTTATTGTTGTTGAACCAGTTGTCGTTCTATACGTTTCATAGCAACAATAAAATTCCATGGACAATTTCTTGTTTTTGGATTTTTTCTCCATATTTTTTTTTTTTTTTGCTTTCGTTTTGTGATTCAGCCAGTTTATAGTCTATAGTTTTATGAAATTGCTCTATTGTCACTTGTTGCTGCTGCTCAAAAGCCAGAGTTGTGTTATTGATGCAACAACATATAAAAACAATGTTCATTGCAACAAGTACAAGCGAAAGAAAAAAAAACATAAAATCATGACAGGAACAAGAACAAAAACAAAAACGGCAAAAACCCAACAATATGTCGAACTACAATCATAACTAAGATAGCAACAATAATAAAGCGGAACTAAAAACGGAGTGTAACGTAACAGGAATGAAAATGAAAAGAGGATATCAGAAAAAAAGAAGGATTTTTGTGGATTAAACATCTAGAGTCCTGTGCTAATATTAAACTTTATATATGGTAAATTTCTCTTTGAAACGATATTTTTTAGTTGTTAATGCTTTTTGGAAGTTATTAAAAAATACATGATTCACAATTTTATTTTTCATACTTTATTGAAGGCGTATGATGAATATGAAATTACAATAAAATTTCATATTCATCATATGTGTAAGAAATCACTAAAACTATAAAGAGTCGGATCGAAAAATTCTAAAAAAAAGTCTTCCAAATATGTGGCATATTTTAAAGGGTTCAAAAAAGGTTCGAAATTTCACAACAATTTTTTAAATAATTATTAATTCATCATACGCTCTCAACCGTCTTAAAAGTATTTAATTTCGAATTAAAAAAGTCAAATTTAACCAAAATTTTTCAAAATTTAAAAAATAAATAAGGATTTTACTAAATCAGAGAAAACGTATGTGGAATTTGCGGAATATTTCCATTATTTTCAAGACAATAAATACATTAAAACGAAAACAAATATTTTAAAAAGTCCGAACCGGTATACAAACTTGAAAAAACAGTAATTGTCTCTTGAATCTCTAGTTTCTATTCTATAACAGTTTTTATGTATTTAGAAAATTTTCTGAAATTAACTTCTAAAAAAAGTGGATTCTATTTTAATCACCTTAATTGAGCATATCAAGCGGACGGATGGCGGATATCATTGTAGCTGGAATTAAATTTCTATAATTTTGAAAATTATATTTTATATGCATATCGGTCACTATTTAAACGAGATAATAAACATTTAGATATCAAACTTTCCGGAATTATGAGGAATATTTCGAATGATGGATAAAATAATTGAATAATTACGTCTTCAAAACTGTTTCAATATTTCTAAAAATATTTAAATGTTAAATATTTTTATTTTCAATTTTTTAATTTAGGAACTACAAATTAAGTCCTTATTAGTCCTTCAAGTAACACAAGCGTATGATTTATATTTTCGATAATGTCTCATTAATCATACGCCTTATAAATGTTTCATATTAAATAAATTTTTTTTTAATTTCATTTAATTTTTGAAAAAAAAATCAATAAATTTTGTTTATTTCTGTTATATATTTCTTGTTTGTTTTTGTGTTTAAAAAAATTCTCTTTAAATTAATTTTGTATTGTTTTTCATTATCACAATTTAGCAACAAGTGGTTTTATTGGTTTTTCAAAACTTTTCATAATTAATTCTAACATAATAGTTTTCATTTTAATCCAAATTCAAATATAATCAATTTAATACAAATTCTATGAAAAATATATTAAATAAAAATTATTGATTATGGCGTAAATAAGGCTTTTTTTGTAGAAAATAAAAAGGGTGTCACTTTAATTTGGATTTAAAAATATTGAAAATAATTATTAGAGAGATAACATTTATTTAAAAATGTGGAAATTTTTTTTATATTCCAGCAAATTAGAATTCGTTATACGCTAAGCAACTATTAATAGAAGTAACCCAAATAAATGACTACTGCAACGAACCAAATTTTTGAAGGATCTTAAAATTCAAGATTCAAAATTATATATCATATGGCCCTTAAGATATTTGGTTTGGTTCAGTAGATTTTCAAATACATGTTTCTTTTCCTTATTTTATAAAATAAATCACCTTATCAGGGTGTGTGATTAAAAAAATTGGAAATATTACTCATAAGTTTATGTACTACAACTATTGTAACAGATTTAAGAAAAATTGTACACCATTTTCATGATATTTAGATATCAAGCTTTCTTTTTGTGAACGATCTAACCGCTTTATCGCAGCGTATGATTAATAAAATGAATAATTTTAGGCATAAGTTTTAAGTCTGCTAATATAAAAACATCTCTTTTAACTTAGTGAACACAAATTATCACCCTCTTTTTATATAATGTGAATTTTAAACTCTTGAAATTGAAAACTTTATATTTCTAAATAAATGGAGTTTTTTGAAGACGTATGATTAATAGAACTAAAAATATTACTCATACGCTTTACTGTTATACATTGGGTTTGTTTCAACTAAAATAAAATATTATTTCGCTTAATTATCTCAAACGTTTATCGAAATTAGTAATTGTTGAAATTTAGAATTTTCATTTGGAAATTAAATAAAGCATTTTTAAGACGAATGATTTATAAAAATCAATAATATTACGCATACGTATAAATATTTATATTTTTGTTGTAAACAATTTTTAAATAATCTTAAACTTTATTATAGATAACAAACAAATTTTGGCTTTCCTTTTTCGGAAACCCTTTCATTTAAGGTTTTATAGAGCTTTCTGTCATTTTGCTCGAACAGGTAGTCCTTCGCCGTTTAAAATCGACAACACCTTTGGACACTTATTATTATAGTTTTTTAATAAAAGCCCAATATCACTTCACAGTCTTTAGCTCCGGGCAGTTTGGAGGATTTGCCCTTATTGGTACGAAAACCATATTGTTGTTCTTGTACCTCTGAAGGCTTTGTTTACCATAATGGCAGGATGCCAAGTCAGGCCATAAAAAAGTGGAGAGTCTTTATTGTAAACTTTCTTTGGTATAAATTCTGGTATTCATAGAGCCAATTGTAACAAGTGATTGGCTTATTTTGCCGCAACCGCACTGGTTGGCATACAAAGAACTCTTTGTGAAATTTTAACTGCTTTCGCGTTCCAAACCTTTCTTCAGCATTCCCTCGAGCATCAGCAACATAAAATGTTTAACCAGGATGTCACGAAAAATCTACCAGTACATGTATTTCATCATTCATTATGTAGCAAGAATATTTTTTTCTGATTTTTATGATTTCAAATCACCTAAATTCTTTAAATATGTTTTTTTTTTAATTTTTATAATCGATAACTTTTTTATAAATTTTCCCCTTTTTCACATTTAAAAAAAATGTCAAACATAAATTGAAGTAAATAAAAATAACTCATCCTATTTTAATTCTCATGTTAAAAATTGCTTTTATATAAATAATAATCTCTGATAAAAACCATTGATAAAATCCCCTGTAAACGTATGAGTGATATTTTAATAATAATTATTTATTCATCATACGCTCTCAACCGTTTTAAAAGTATTTAATTGGGAATTAAAACAGTCAACTTTAACCCAAACTTTTCAAAATTTTTAATATAAATAAGGATTTTATTAAATCAGAGAAAAAGTATATGAAATTTGGTAGATATTTGCTTAAAAGTGTCTCATATTTTCATTATTTTCAAAGTCTAATTCTCGCATTTGAATTATTGAAATAAACGTATGATTTTTTCCACTTTTGGTATTCCCTCATTCGATAACTAATACAACATATAGAAATTTCGAATGATGGCATTCGATAACGAGCAATCATTCGAATGCAATCGTCTTCTCGAAAACAAATTTTAGGAATAAATCAGTAAATCAAACTATACGAGGGTCGTTTATTGATTTTTCGTAACTAGCATTTATAACCAATATTGTGGGTTTGATATAAAATACTTGTTTTTTCTTTTGGCATTTATATTTTCCTGATCATCGGAATCCGAACGTGATGAATACAAAAAATAATTGGTTCCATATTTATATTTAATTAGTTCCATATTTATTTTATTTTGGTTAATTTGTTGTTGTTTTTGTTTTCAGTTCATTTAGTGTTGTAAAACATACTACGAAAATTCTTGACAACACCGATGGTGCGTAATTCTCAATGATGTTACTCGATTCGTTTGGTATCGAGTAACATCATTGAGAATTACGCACCATCAAAATCTACTTCGATCCGAATTTTATTTTGATCACGACTGCGAGAATCATCCCCTATTAAACCCCCTGTTTAATCTAAAGTACAATCTGAAGTACCTTTAGCAATAAAAAAATGTATGAAATTATTATTGATCCATTCTAGTTACTTTTTACTTCACCCAATAGTTATATAAAACTCCTATACCTCTCCCCCTTTGTTGATATCAAAACTAATTGCATTTGTTTCGTGGTTTATAATAAGGCCAATTTATAAAGTGAAATGCTAACAAGCAACAACAAAAAATTAAAAAAAGAAAAAAAAAACACATAAACATTTCAAACAAACACAAAAAAAGTTATATGAATATAATTAGAGTTATATGTGTATTTAATATACATATCCGGTTATGTGTATGTATATGTGTGTGTGTGTTGAATATTTTTTTCAATAATTACATTTTAATTAAAAACTATTGTCACTTGTTGCCATTTTTTTCTTCTCTCTGTCCATCCCTGTTACTGCAAACATTTTTCAGGGTTCAATACAATAAATATAAAAAAAATGTTGTAAATATTGTTGCTTGTGATGATGACAATGTTGAGAGTGTATTTGTTTAATACATGTCATTGTTGTAGTTGAAGTAGGAGGTTTTATGAAATATTTTTGAAGTAACAAGTTATTTTATGGGTGTAACTCTTCTACTTTTATCCCTTGTTTTTATAGTTTTAGTTGTTGTTTTATTTGTTGCATGACAGTTTTTTTTCTTTTAATTTTGTTTTTGTATTGTTTTTAATACAAAACAATTTTCTAGTCTAGAATGATAATATAAATATAAAAAGAGATGGATGACTTACTAGAGGTTAATAAATTAAGCTTAAAGTTCAGTGACAGTAGTTGAAGGGAAGAGAAAAATTATTAAAAAAAATTATTGGAATAAAAACAGCAAAATAACTGTCAAAAATTAAAGTTATTAAAACTTTAAAACATTTAAAAAGTTTAATTCAACATGAAAATAATGCCACAAATGTTCTTATCTTAATGTACAGACAGACGGAAGGACGGACGGACAATATCATAGGATTTGGGAATATTTATTTTATTAAAGAATTAAAAGAAAACAACCATTAATATAATAATATTTGATTCCTTAAATGCTCGTTAGGCGATATTCACGTATATACGCTACATTTCAAGTAGTTTGATTTGACAGATATTAATCTGTACGGACAGATGGACGGACGGATTAAGTTAAAAAAATATTACTACAATGTAAAATTATATGTGAAATGTATGACTTTCAAGGTAATATTTGGAAATTGGATTATATGTGACCTATGAGGAGCAATGAACCGACCCTCTCATTATTTGGCATATTACTTTATAATAGATCTATATATCTATTCCGCGGAAGTACCTGAAATATTGGGCCAAACGTGACCAATTTGAATATTTTCCTTGCGCTAAAATAATAAATTGTGCCAAATTTCATCGCGATGTCTCAAAAATTGCGACCTCTAGAGTGTACACAACGTTTACACGAGCTGACAGATAGACGAACGAACGGACATCGTTAAATCAACTCAGAAATAATTCTGAATATAATTAATTTTGAGTGTAACACTATTTTTGTTGAAGGACATTAAAATTTTAAGAAAATCATTTAGGCCAAAGTTAATGAAAATAATAGAGGTAAAATTTAAAAATATGGACAGAAGGACGGTCGTTATTATATGTTACTCAATTATACTTGACACTAAGATATAACCGATTTATAATAACGATATTATTTAATGACGTATTTCCTTTCAAAAGACTTAGTAAAAACCACTTGAACTTATCCTCTTGAAGACAAATTTACTTTTACTTATTTATTATATCCTAAAGCTTTTCCAACTACTGATACAACAAAAAATATTTTTTAAACAAAACTTTAAGGAAATAACTTTTTTTAAATGGAGTTTAAATGAAATTATAGATCGATCATAAGTAATTTCCATACGCTTAGTTCTGAGGCCGAAACAAAAATGTGCAAAATTCATCAAGGAATTCTCTAAATTGTGATATGCGCTTTAATTACAAGCTTTACAATGGACTGTCAGCCAGACAGGCAGACATGGTTAAATCAACAGAGGAAGTGCATATGTTGAACTACTACTTTATATGGCCGATGCAAATATCTGCAAAAAGCTATAAGATCCCAATGTTGAGTATACAAAAAGAAAATCAAAATTTTAATAATTCAATGGCTCTGATCAAGATCTTGTGGTACTGTTACCGTTATCTCCTTAATTTCCAAATTCAAAACATAAACTCGCCTTCCATTTCTTTAAACCCCTTTGAACTTTCATTGAATTTGGACCAGCAATTTAGAAATTCTAGATTTTATTTCCCGTTTTAACGCGTGACCGAAAATAAAATGATCTAGAAAAAAAGAATGAAAGGACAGATGGACTGACATGTTGACGTATTAAAAAATGATCTTTCTTAAATAAAATTTAAAGCATTATTGAAAATGGTCTGCATTTTATATATTGATATCATATATTGATATCATACATTTTCTACTCCAAGATAAAATGGAGAAAATCGTGATAATATTTTATTATTTAATTGATTAAGGTAATGAGATTTAAGACTTAGTACAACTGTTACCGTTATATCTACAATTTCCAAACTTAAACAAATTTAAATATATTTAGTTTCATAAACATTGTGTGCAATTTTATTAATATCGGAGTAAACATTTGGAAATTTTAGTTTAATTTAATTTAAAATGGAGCTCAGGAAATCATTTTATAGTCTAGTTAAAAGAAATGGAAAGACAGATGGACGGACATTTTAGCTTACTAAAAAAAGGCTTTAATTATACAAAACTTAAAGCATTTGTTACTCTCACATATATTTAAGTTATTGATAAAAAATCTATTATTAATTTTCCTCCAAGATAATAAAGCAATTTAAGATCTTAGACTCCATAACTCTCTCTATAATTACAAAAGACAATCGAAAGGACAGAAGGACGGACATAATAAGTTACCTAAAAATTTAGTTTTCATTTGAAATTCTAAATAACATTTAATTACTAATATATTGTATAAACATCACTATTAATTACTAACGATTTTTTCAACATTTTTATTTAACTTTAATCGAAAATTTAAATAACCTTAAATACTTTTTATGGTGAACATTTTAACGCAATTTTTATTTGTTTATTTTAGTTATTAAAAAAGCAGCAAATAGGCTGGAGGAAAAAAATTAGATGCCACATTCAATTGTCTTCAAAGCTTAAACCTGAAAAAAAAAATACAAAAAAGTTATAATGAAAAACTTTTTTTTTTTAGCACCAATATTAGTTTTTGCTAACTTTAGATCAATAACTGCAATAACAGCAGCAGCAGCAATATAAAAACTAAAAAATAACCAGCTGCTATCCAAAGTGTTTTTAATCCTCTCTATATAGTATTTGCCTTAGATTTATAGATGAAACTGTTAAAACAATAATGGACAAAAATAAATGGATTTTAACACGTTTGTTTGTCTATAATTTTTTTACAACACTTTTTCTGTAATTGAAGTTTTTTTCACATTTTTAAAAAGTTTGTTAACAATAATCCAAAATAAAAAATTCGGTTACGCCGAACCTTTAATACGCTCCATCACAAATGTGGGAAACGTAAACACATACACACTCACAGAAGTATACAATATATAAAAGTTTTTCTTGAATTCAATACGAAACACTTATCGAGTCATAAAAATAGTGATATTTTTGGTTATAACTATTTTTCTATTGCCTCAGATATCGGTCTATATCGTTTAATATAATGGATCAATTTTGTTGGTTTTCAATAGAAAACTGCTCAGAAGAAAATCCAATATTTTGGCCAAATTTCATTGATCTCTCAATTATTGTAGATGTGAACATGCCAATAAGAGACAGATAGTCATCGACATCGAATCAGATATATACATTATAGACCCTGATATGATTCCTTCTTAGCATTACATATGAAATAACAAAGTTAATATACTCTCTTCATCACTTGTGTTGGTGAAGTGTATAAAAACGTATTTCAGCTGCATTTTTCTATATCACGAATAACAATATTTATTAAACAAAAATGCAGTTTTTTTGCGAAAAGGAGTAAAATAAAAAATGTTTAAAAGTAATGAAAATGATTGAGATATTTTAAGTAAATATACATTTTTTTTTTTGATCAGCTAAAATAAATATGAACATTTAATTTATTGTGAATAAAAATAGAAAAATAAAATCATAATTAATACGTGATCTAACATGAGATTTAAAGGCTTAAAATAAGGAGACATGCAGTTTTGGGTGAAATTTACAAAAATATGAGAGAGAGAGAACAGAACCAACAAATGAAGTCATTCCCTTGGGAACAATTACACAGTTTGGCTGTGATAGAAAATTCAGCAGTAAATTTGATAAAATGTCATTAAATTTTCATGGCTGCGCTTATAGAAATATTCCCCATAAAATAGCGCCACGAATATTTGATCGCATGAATAAGGCAAACAACAAGACTTAGGAAAGCTCTTGTTTACTTTAAAAAAGGATCGCTAAGTTGACTCTCATTAAAAAGCTTCAATTTTACTTTTGGATGAGAACAACAAAGACAAAACAAAAATAAAGAAAGTCAGGTAACAGTTATAGTTGATCAAGTCCAACTATTTTATACCCTACTTTATTTAAGACTTTTGTGACCTTAAATCCCCATTCCGAGGGGTACTTGTTTATGATGATAGACTCATCATCACCAATTTCCATAGACATTTTCATACACATATGAAATTTCATTAAGATATCTTTAAAACTTGAACCTGCATTTTGTTCACAAGATTACATGGACAGCCAAACAGCCGGCTAGACGGATGGATGGACATTGTTAAATCGACTCATAAAGTGATCCTGAGTCGAACGTTATACTTATACTTGGTGGTAGCAAAACCTTTAAAATTTTTGCACAAATAAATAACATCCCAACTACCGATGGTGTTGTAATGTATAAAAACTAAATGCATTAATAGGAATATGCATCAGTGTACATGCATTTTTACTAGAGTTGGCCAACTTCGGAGGGTCTCCGACTTAGCCCCTGATATATATATATAAGATTCTTGTAGTTCTTCAAGTCATATAGAAAATACTTCAGCTTTAATCTTATGAAATTTTATATCTCTGACAGTTTAATAGTTACATTAACAAAAGTATTCCGATATTTGGTGACCATTAGTATTCTTCAGATACTTTTTATTTGACCCAATACTGTGAATTTTAATTAAAATAGAAATTTATATTTCCAACTAACGATTCCAAATTCATTAATTTCAATATTTTATAGTTGTATCTTCAAGGAAGTAAATATATTGTCCATGTATAAGTGTAAGTGTAACAATATTGGTAACAAAAAATATATATAAATTTATTTGTTAACTTTTATTTATAATCAAAAAGTCATATAAAAATTGTTCCTTTAGGAATAAAATAAACAACAACAAAAAAAAAAGGAAAAAGGAAAGCCAAACACTTATACACACTCACACACATGCAAATGTTATATATATGTATGTATATTACAACACCCATAAAAATATTAAACTTATTTCTATTTTTTTATTTTCCTTTTCTTGGAACTGTTACAAGTGGGAGAGTTGTGTTTTTTTTTATCGAATACAAATCCTTATTTCATATTGTCACATGAATGTTTGTAGGTATGTGTATTTCATATATATATATAGTTATAACTACATGTATTTTACTAAAGATTAATGACAAATATGTAAAGAGAAACTTCAACAAAAAAAGAAACACCACAACTATCTTTAGATTGACTTAAAGTCAGCCCTACCCTATTATTTTCATACGTCTCTTAGTTTGTTAGTATGTGTGTCTGTGTATATGTCCATATGTCTGTTTTGGTGTCTGTCCAAATGTCTATCGGTTTATAAATTCCATAAGAGGGTGGAATGTTAATTTTCACTTAACAGTTTCCTTCATTTTTTCCTTTTTGTAAAAAAAATTAAAAAAGCCAATTGTGTATAGTAACTCTGTATGTGTATGTGTGTGTGTATTCATATAAATAGCCACTGACATAAAAGGAAGTATATATTTTGTCTTGTTTTTTATTAAATTTTAATGTTCGAGTATGAATATCCTGTTGCTGCTCTCTCTCTCACCCTACTTTAAGGATTACGAAAGAACATACCAACAGCAACAATAATATAAAATATATATCAACAACATAAATTGTCACTTAACGTTAAGTTTAAAGAATTCTTCCTTTTTTTTTGTTTTTATTTTTTCGAAAACAAAAAAGTGAAAAAAAATGTTTATATGTGGGGAAAAATGATTTTTTAATATTTTAAAACATCTTTTATTTTAATGGACAGATTAAATAACAAAGAATAAAAGTATATTAAAAATATATGTAGTTATAGTCCGTACATTAAAAATTATTTTTTTAACGCTTGAAAATTTGATTGACAGAGCTGGAGTGGGGGGGGGAGATAAATATGGTACGTTTAAAAAGGGACATAAGAGAGAATATTTAATTTAGTAAATATATTTAAGATACAAACACTTTAGTCTATTAAAACTTAGTACTCTAATTAAAGTCCCACTTTGTAGTATTAATATCTGGATAAGATTTTCTTCTGATCTGATTTTTGGCACCAAAACACAATGGGGCATAATTAAATCTATACATATTGATCAACTAAATGAATCTGTTTAACAAACTGAGAGCCAAGGAGTGTAGCTTTATAACTTCGGAAGTAAAAGGCCCATGGACGAAGTTATACGGGTGAAAAATGGGTTAACTACTGTTTTCTTGGGAAATAACTCTGTAAGGTTTGAGAGGAGTGAAGCTTTATAACTTTTAATGTTTGTATTCTAAAAAAGCTTTCAGCCAATAGGGACTCTGTGTGCTGAATTATAAAGGTACAAAATGGATTACATCTGAAATCTACTTTTTTAACGTTTCTCTTTCACAATGTTTGATTCTTATTCAATTTAAAAAATATATAATGAAGGAAAACTAAAAAAATTGAGGTCAACATCTCTACCTGTTACAAATATATACATGTTTCAATTTGAAAATTGAAAAATAACGACCTTTTGTGATTTTTTTTTGGCAGAAAAAATATCTGCACACAGATCAAATAAAATTGTTCTTAAAAACATATATGAAATGTATATATGTTTTACAGAATATAGAGTTTATTCCAGACCCTCATGAATTCAAATTTTATGTTATAAACATTTTGATTTAAATTTGATTTATAAATCTAAAATTTCAAATACAAATTCTTTAAACAAAGTGTAAATAAGGTGAAAATCCTTGTGTCACATAATAAAGGCAATTTCCGGACTGCCAATAAATGTAGACTCTGTAGATTAAAAACCCAAAAATCTCTTCACTGGAATTATTTCATGAACTCTTTACTTAACGTTTGAGGTTAATGCAGATATCGGTCTATAACATTTTTCATATTGGAACTATTTTGGTTATCTTTATAATTTTTATACTAGAGGCATTGAGGAATAATTAGTGAAGATTTCAAGGAATTCACATTACTAGTTTGGCCAGGAGTAAGTTTTATAAAGGGAAAACAGAAAGACTTAACCAAATCGAATTAAATAAAGTATAAAATATAAAATATATTAAATTTGAGACTCCAGGAAAATTAAAATAAAATTTTGGGTCAGATTTTAAAGTTTTAATGGATCTTTGTTAAAAAAAAAATCAAAAGTATTTATGAAAAATCTATGTACATGATATCGATATTAAATCAAATTTAAGGGTCTAAGATATATAAAAAAATAAGTTCTGGTCTCATTCGTTCAAATTGGCTTAAAAGATTTTCTCAAATACTGTTATTATTCCGAAAAAAAATCAAAATTTTTGGAGGTTGCCTCAGAAGAGAGTTCCTTGGACAAATAAATTTAAGGAAAACACCTCCTTTTTTACCTCTAAAAATACAAACAAATTTAATTATATTTGTCTTATGACAAAATTAAGTGTTTTTAACTTTTTTCCCTTCCATTAACTTTAATCATTACAATTAGTGAACAATTTTTTTCCCAAATTAGTGTAATTATTGCAACAAAAGCAATAAAGAATATAAATTTTGATTTCAATATTTGATTATAAGTGAAATTAAAATTATGCTTGAGTTGATTAGAATACAAATTGCAACATGTGGTTGCGAAAATGCGAACTAATTGACCAACAAAATTTACACTTACATTTTACATATTAAGTAAAAAGGAAATTACACATACATATACACAGTTAGAATATTGTTTTAATTAACAGCATTTTAAACACGTTTCCTGACAAAATAAAGCGTGTTTAAACAAAAGGAAGGAACATTTTTTTAATTAAAGTTTATGAGGACTTAAAGAAGGAAATAAGGAATTTGGTTTCTAATTAAAATTCATTTTTTGAAGATTTTAAATTTTGAAAGTTAAATTATATTTCAACAAAAAATCTTTAATTATTTATTTCATTATCTTTATTTTCAGATTATTCGAATGAATAACAAATAATTGCAAAAAATCGTAAGTAAAAATTAATGACTTCAATCTTATAAATTTATATATTTGTTTGCTTTAGTTCCGAACTTTTTTTTCGAATAGTTTTCATAAAATTCCAAAAATAGTTAAATTAAAATTTAATTAAAAATTGAAAAAAAAACTGTTTTATTTTTATTCTGATTGAAAAAAAAAATATAAGATATTTTCCTAACCTGTCATGATAACCGTGAACTCTTGCTCTATTTCTTCAAATTTTTAGAAAATGTTTTTATTTCATTTAATTTTTAAAATAATTTTTATTTTCAGAATTTAAGTGAAATATTTTTTTGAATTCTAAAATTATTTTTGCTTCCGAATGAATGTTTTCCTACCCTGACATAATTTCCATTTCTAAACTAAAAAAGTAAACTTTATTTATTTGATTTTTAAACCCTGAGAAAATTTTATTCTTTTTCTCTATATATAAAGATTAGATGCAGAAATTGTCATTAAATGCCTAAAAATTAATATTAAATTAGAAATTCACGCAAATAGTTCTTTATTCTAACGAATAAATTAATAAGCGATCTTAATTAACAAATGATCTTTGTACCCTGAGAAAATAAAAATCTGGTTTTATGAGATTTTCCAAAAACTGTGTTATATACTTATACTTATAATTATAATTATACTTATACTTATACTTATACTTATACTTATACTTATACTTATACTTATAATTATACTTATACTTATACTTATACTTAAACTTATACTTAAACTTATACTTATACGTATAATTATACTTATACTTATACTTATACTTATACTAATACTAATAGTTATACTTATACTTATACTTATACTTATACTTATACTTATACTTACACTTATACTTAAACTTATACTTAAACTTATACTTATACTTATACGTATACTTATACTTATACTAATACTTATACTTATACTTATACTTATACTTATACTTATACTTATACTTATACTTATACTTTTACTTATACTTATACTTACACTTATACCTATACTTATACCTATACTTATACTTATACTTATACGTATACTTGTACTTTTTAAAAGGCTCATTTAATATACTTAAAATAGTTAATTTTATATAACAAATATATACAATTGTTTTTACCATAAGTGAATTAAATTATAAGAATAATTCCTACTGTAACATAATTTATATCCCTTCCCTGAAAATTTAAAGTTTTGGTAGAAATTCAAATTATTTTATTGTATTCACTTATTGAAATAATTTTCTTTAAGTATCCATAAATAGAAAACATTATCAGAATTCTCAAAATGTCTTTCTTTTATTCCAAACTCGTGTTTTTCTTACCCTGACCTAATTTAAATATGAGAGATTAGCTTTTATTTCAATTATTCTTAAGAGGAGGATTGATTCTTTAGCTTTTTCAAAATGAAAAATTAATTAGAAAACTACATATAAAACCATATATCTTGCAATTCTTCAGGGTGGGAAAACATTATGTTTGATATTTTAAATATTCGTTCGTTTTCACAAATTAGTTCAAATAAATTTTTATGACAATTTTTTCTTTTAAATATAAAATAAAGGCTGCAGGCTGCATTTGTAGTTATTTGCCAAAGTGAAAGAGTATAATGATCACAATTTTTACATATAAATTTAAAAAATTTTAAATATAATTTTTACGATCGATGTTTTTTTATTAAATAAAATGAAATTGCTTTCAAATTTAAGGTAAGTGACCCTTAAATTTGAAAATTAAAAATATTAATTAAAAAAATACTTGATATATAACTAATATATAATCGGAACAATGTCATCTTCTATACCTCTGACTAGATAAAGCTTCATTAAATCAATTCAAAGGCACTACAGCTTTATTCACAAGAAATTTTGTTAGAATATCTACTTTGTTTCAAGAATTTCGAAATTATTTTGAAAAAATATTGTTTTAGAAACGGATAAAATAAAGTGAGACGTATGATTGATATTTTATTCAAATTTAAATTAATAGCAATCATACGTATCGTTTTCATAAAGAATACTTACCAATTTGTATTTGTAAAGTTTTTTTAATATTTTTATTTAATTCTTTCGGAATTAAATTTTAAATTTCCTGCTTTCTGCATAATTCTATTCATAGAATTTTCTTACGTTTTATTTCATTAAAATTTTTAATTAATATCAATCATACGCCTCATGACAAAAATTCGTAATTTTGTTATTATTTTTTGTTACATAAATAAATTTTCTTTTTTTAAAAAACAAGATTTCTTTTTTTAAATATTTCACATACAAAATATTGTGGTAAACCATTTTTTACGTAAACAAAGATTTTTCGGTTTATTTTCATAACTAAAAAATTATTTACACACACATACGAACATAAATATAATTTTCAATAGAATTTTCTTTTTTCTTCCATTTTGTCACAACATTTTGTGGCACATTATAACTGACAAATTCATAATGTATGTCATTTTAAGTCCAAAAAAATAAACCTAAGAATATTGAATGTTAATATTTTTTCTTTCCATTTTATTTATTTATTATTTTTATTTGGGATATTTCATATATAAGGACCCTTCTCAATGTCAATCAAAATTCATATACAGACTTCTTATATAAACATAAATCTAACAAAAAAAAATGCCGAGTTATAACTAAATGGCAAAGTTAAAGAGAAAAATTACAGATAAAGACAGACAGCGACAGATATTAAAGCAAAAAGAAAAGAGCAATTTTATGTGAAATAGAAATAAAACCAAATTGGAAGCTTTTTCCTACCAACTAAATTATGAAACTTTTTGAATTTTAAGAATTTTAAATGAAATTTAAATTTAAAAACGTAATAGTCGGTTATGTCGAATAATTAATAACCTACAGTGGGATGCTGATTCTCAGAAATTCAGTCTGAGTCGACCGGCATACTTTAAAGTGGGGGTTATTTCCCTCACACACTGAGTTCAAATCGATCTTTTTAGGAAATAATTCTGTAACTTTCAAACGGTTTGAGATATCTTAACAAAATTGTACATGGTTAGAGGTGAGGTACTTTAGTGTTGATAAAGATGAGTTCAGGTGCCTATGTGGTCTGGAGCGTAATCAGTGACCCTCCAAAGTTGGCCAATTTGCGTCTTTAAAAATTTGTTTATTTGTTTCTTGTTTAGACTTGTTAAGTTAATGGACGTAATAAAGCTCATAATTTTTTTTTTTTTACATATCCGGAATTCCCAATAAAATTCCAACAGATACTGTAAATATAACTATAGTCATATATAAATCCATTAAAAAGTTATATTAATTTGAAGTTTCCCTAAAGAGGGACAATATGAAAAATGCATTTTGTAAATAAAGTAATTATTTTCCTAAGTTCTCAAATCGCTAAGCTGGAATCATCTTTATATTATCATCAGATATATACATTATCTGAGAAAAACGATTTTCTGCCAGTTGGTCCTTATAATTACAGGCGGATCATTTTAGTGAAAAAAAGTTAAATTTTAAAACATGTTTAATAGGGATTAGGTTTTGGGTATTTTGACATGGAAAAGTGGGTATATTTTTAATTCTCTGATTAACTTACTAATTCATTTATATCATGTATAAATTTTATTTATATTATTTTTTTAATAAATACCGTTATTCGTTTCAAGTTTATTAATATTTTAATATTTATTCCATTAAAAAAATAGACATTTTAAGTTTCTTATAAAATTGTGCACTTAAGTGAGAGTTATTTAACTGTTTCTTTTTAAATTATGAATCTTTAAGTTCTAAGGTTTCTATAGATACCAAACTTTTCTATAAAAAGTTTATTTCTAAACTGAAAATCTAAACCAAACTTGACTTCCTCTAGTCAAATTTACTTATTTTCCCTAAAATTTTACAGCAAATTAAAAAAAAAAATACCCGAGGTGGCCAACTTTGAAGAGTTGCCGAGTATGCCCCCGAACAGTTAGGGAACTGTTTTCCTGCAAATCGATTTGGAAATACGTCAGCTCTAACTATGTAATATTTAATTACGATATCTTAAGCAGTTTTGGAATCACAGAATTATTGCCAAAAAATCAATTTGGACACAGTAGGCGAGACAGACAGACGGACGGACATCGTTAAATCGACTGGAAAAGTGATTCTGACACAATCGATATATTTAGGAATGGGCGCAACGCCTCTTTTTTATGCCACAAACATTAGCTTAAGTAAATTTTCCCAAATAAAGGGTTTTAATCAAAAACTCTATAATTTATTTAAATTATTTCATTTGTCCCTTTAATAATTCTCTTAATTCATCATTAACTCGATTATAATTCAAAACCTTACAAATTGCCAATATTGAGATAAAATTTCCAAAAAGATAAAAAAGTTATTATTGTCATTTATTATTGAACAATTGTTATTAACAAAAGTTTAATCTTTAGTCTGTGTGTGTGAATGTAATTAAAACCTGTTTTGTCCTTCTTTATTAGATTAAAATCGACATTATTAATATTTTCTTCATGTTGTTGTTGTTATTATTATTGAGTTGAGAACAAATAACGAAAATAAAGACAATTTCAACTTAAGTAGACACTTAAATAAGTTTGTCACAAAAGGTTTTATAGTTTTATGTTTTGTAAGTATTTAAAGATTATTGATATGATTACAAGGGAACAGTGGGGCAAAAGTAAGGAAATGAAATTAGAAAGCTTTTTAGTATTATTAACGGTTATTTTAGATACATCAGATACATATTTTCTATATATTAAAGTAAATAACTACACATGATTTGTCTTGCAGTACAAATTTATGATGTGCAATTTAAAAAAATCAATAATTATGAAAAGACCTTTTTTAAGTCTTTGATTACAATCCATATTTGTCGATATAAACTATTACTGCATTAATTAAAATCAGTAATCGGAGATAAAGGCAAAAAATATTGTAAAACATTAAATAAAATAATCGCACATCCTTTGGAGGGATGTTTTTTTTTTAAAGCCATGCATCGATGTCTGTCCGGACGTCTGGCAGTTTACATTTTTAATGAAAAATTGAAAAAAAAATAGTTCCATAATTAATAAAGGAATTATTTATCGATATTTTGAAAAAAATATAATAATCGATAATTATAGGTATAAGGACAATATTGTTAAACATTAATATCAATGTCATCATAAAGTGCTATGAAACTATGTCTGTCCAGCTGTCTGTCAGTCCACATTTTTAAGAAAAAATTTGAGATTTAAAATTTTGTACATCAAAATTATCATTATTTTTAATTTTCTTATTACTATTCATTTATAGAAAATATCCTGAAAATTTGTTCAAAGTAAAAAATTCATTGATTTTCTTAAAATAGAAATTTTATTGAAAATTTTCTTTTATATAAAAAATTTAATAAAAATTTTCGCTGAATGAAAATTTTATTGAAAATTTTCTTAGAATTTTATTGAACATTTTTTTTAATTAAAATAGTTATTAAAATTTTTCTCGAAATAGATTTTTTTTTGAAATTTTCTTTGAATAAAAATTTTAATGAAAATTTGCCTACATAAATAGAAAATATCGTCACTGCGGTGAAAAAAGTTCCAATGTTAATTTTAGAATTTTTCAGAAAAAAAATCTTTTTTTCTTATGAGTAACATTACTAATGTTGTAACTTATTTTGGAGGTCACAGGAAAAAATTTTATAGGCAATTTTGATGAAACAAATTTTACTTCAATATTTTATTCTTTGAATATTGATAAATATTGAAATAATATGTTCAACTATATGATAATATGTGTGACCAATAGGACTTTCAAATGCAACAATTATTTTTTTCTTGAAAATATTTACATAGGAACTATTGCCAGCACAGGGACGATTTATTGAAAAGATTCCATAAATAGAAGATTTTTTTTGAGAAATTTTAATTGAATTTTTCTTTAAAAGGACATTTATTTTAAATCTTCTGTGCGTAGAAAATTAATTTAAATTTTCTTTGAATATAAAATTTTTATTTTTAATTCATTTTACTTAAATAATTAATTAAAAAAATTTGATTTTAATAAAAAAATGTGTCCTCAATCCTGAAAACAATTTGTTTTTGGTAAACGACCTTTAATTTCGAATTCTAAAATAAGATGAAAATCATTATTTTTAAGTCCGTTTGTAGCCATATTTTGGAGTCTTATTTATTTTAATTTTCATTTCAATGTGATCTGTGATCAAGATAAATCACAGCAGTTATCAATAATTGCTTTATCTATTTCTAACTTCTATCATTTTTTAAAGGTTTTTGTCTTGAAATGATTCCTTATCGGAATCATTCTTAGTTCAAAAATAATTGGACATATATCCGACTGTGACAAAATCATCTTTTACTATGTTGATTCCAAAATTGCTACCATTACTTAAGTCCCCAAAATTTTGTTTATAAAAGTCCTGCAAGAGTACTAATCGTCAAAACTATTCTTAGATTTCTCCACTTTTCCTGTGAATGCTTTACAAGTAAATCACTTGTTTTTATCCAGATTCTCTATAGGGAACAACAACATTTTAAAGAATTTCTATCCCACTGTTACTTTGAAGTAGATAAATTATATCTCCTTAAACATAAGTTATATATTTATAACTCCATCTTTATTTTCAATCAACCTCTCACATGTAGTGTCTTTCACTTTATATCTAATAATGCACTTGTATTGATAATATTAAATATATATATATGAGAGTGTGTGTATTAAGTATTAATTAAATGACTTAATAACATGCAAAATAATATTCAACAGGACGACTGTACTAAAAATACAAACAAACACATACATATACATGCATACATACTTACATTATATATACATCCATATAGAGTTTATTAATTAAAAGCAAATGAATATAATAAATTTGCTATATCACACACCCCTTCTCTCACATACATATAATGCACACACATACATACATACATATAATACACATGAAGAACATATTTACATTGTAAGTTATACTGAAAAAGGCACAATGATATCTAATACTTTACTGTTATTGTCTTTATTGTTGTTATTGTATGAGGGTCATTACATATATATTATTATTGTTGTTGTTATTATTTGGGGGGGGGATTTTCATGTTTTTGTCTGCATTATTAAAGTTAATAGATTTATTTCTTTTCGCATTCTATTTTTTTATTATTATTTTTTCATCATCATTATGATAATTTATTTTCCGGATGATGATTATATTTGTCAAATTATATGTTTTAGTCAATATAAATGAATAATTAAATAAATTAAAAAGAAGCTGAAATAAAAAAACTTCCTTAGGCATTGAGGCTTTTTTAAAAATGGCTGTGATTAGAGTAAATATGGGAGCAAAAAAGAAATATTGCCTGTAATTAGCAAACAAATAATATCAAATTACAAAAAAAACATATTAAATAAACAAGATGAGAAAAATTTTAATGAAAATAAATGGAAACAAGTTATAATGCTATATTAGGCTATGTCGAATCTTAAATACCCTCCACCACAATTGTGTGTACATACACACTCACAAATGTATATAATACATAAACGTTTTTCTTAAACACAACACAGGAACAGTTGTGAGTGAGTCAAATTATTAGCTATATTTTTAGCTATAACTCTTTTCTACTGAACCGATTTTGATAATTTTTGGAATAATAATAAAGTACATAAAATTTTGTATTATGACAAAATCTTATTCTAATTTGTCGATTTCTAATTGACAATTTTAGGAAAATTCTTTCCTGGAACTTAAAAGTAGCCTCAGATATCGGTTTATATCTTTTAATATACAGAACCAATTTTGTTGGTTTGAAATAGGAAATTTTTCAGAACTATAAAAAATACGCAGGCCAAATTTCATTCAGATTGGTTGGTTATTGTGGATGTTAGCATTTGAAATGATTCCTTCTTAGCGTTACACACGCTTCACCACTTGTACTGGTGGAGGGTATACAAATAAAATTAAACCTCACAAAACTAAAAATAAACACATCAAGATAAATAAAATAGACTAAAATTTTAGGAGAAAATATTTAACATTTTCGCAAAGAAATAATTAGAAAAAAACATAAATAAATCGATATCCAGACAAAACTAAAAAATACACTGAGAAAAATTGTTAGCATTTAAGAAAAGGTATTTAAATAGAAAATTCAAGATAATTTATTGAATATTTTCTTTAAATAGAAAATTTATTTATTTTTTTTTAATAGAAAATTCTATGAAAATTTTCTTTAAATGGAATATTTATTTAATTTTTTAATTAATCGAATGTTTACTGAACATTTTCTTTTAATAAAAAAATAATATTTAAAATTTTCTTTTAATAAAAATAAAATTAATAATAAAAAAATAAAAATAAAATAAAAATTTATAAAATAGGAAACTCACAAAAATTTTTCTTAAAAAGAAATTTTTTTAAACATTTTTTTAAAGATTTTTTTTAATTCCCTTTAAAGAGAAGTTTCTTCCTTTAAATGTAGATTTTTAAAAAATTTTCTTTAAATAGAAACTTTTTTAAAGTTTTCTTTTAATAAAAGAAATCATTAATTGTTTATACGGAAAATTTATAGAAAATTTTCTCTTAATAGAAAATTTTATGAAAAATTTCTTAAATAGAAAACATTATTGAAAATGTTTTCTTTATTCAAAATTAAACGGAAATTTTTTCAAATAGAGAAAATTCATCGAAAATTCTATTTAAAAAAAATCTATAAATTTTCTATAGTAAATTTCTTTCATATAGAAATTAAAAAAATCTTTCTTAAATAGAAAATTTACGAAAATTTTCTTATGAAAAAAACATTTATTGACAATTTTCCCTGATAGAAAATTCAATGAAAATTTTCTTTTTATATAAATTTTATAAAAGATATTCTCTTAATAGAAAATTCAATGAAAAATTTTGTTCTGAATAGAAAAATTCTTATTGTTAATGAAAAATTTTTATATGGAAATTAAACTTTCTTAAATAGAAAGTTTATTTAAAATTTTCTCTTAATAGAAATTTCATTAATGTAGGACGAGATCTTCAAAAACGACAACATTCGTTTAATTCAGTCATCATAAATAATTATTTTCTTACTCTGTTACCCAGTGTAATTTATTTATTAGATACAAAAACGATATATAAAATAGAAAACATATTTCATTTCAATTAAAATTAGCATATTTATGTATTTCAACTTTTTGTCAGGTGTTTTAATGGAAAAAATGCAGAAAAAACAGCCAACTGAATACAACAACAGAAGAGGTTAAAATAAGAGCACATAATTATAACACACTAAAAGGCCTTTTCTCTTAAAAATCATCACAAAAATCATTTAATTTTTTTATTTTCAAATTAAATCATTCTTTTCTTAAAATAACTTTAAGAATAAATTTTGTAGACTTTAAAATTCTTCATATTCACATGTGTAAGTATATATATGTGTAAGTATTATAGCTAAATACATATAAAGTATTTATAAACGTGTGTGTGTGTGTATTTTACTTTTTTTGTTAACTTATGCACACAAAAGAAAACCACAAATTTCACAATAAAATAAACACACACATACACACTCACATCAACACAAGCACATATTGAATATTTAACAATTAATTATGTTTTCAAATATAAACAAAATTCAAAGTCAAAAACATGCCCACATTATTCACACACACACACACACACACAGATATTAATACACATATACATATTTAAGCATATTGGCTCAAACAGTTACAAACACATACTTAACAATACATGTAGAAAAGGGAAAGTATCAAATGAATTTTAAATGAAGTAATAATAAAGCAAAAGAACATGTGAGTGTAAATCGAGATATTAGGGTGGCACAAAATAAAGAAAATTCTATTCAAAAATGGTCAGCAAATATTTTATTAAAAGAAATTTTAGTTACAAAAAATTAAAAAAAAAATAATTTTCCATTAAGAAAAAATAATCAGTAAATTTTCAATTAAGAGAGAATTTTTCAGTAAATTTTCTATTAAGAGAGAATTTTCAGTAAATTTTCTATTAAGAGAAAATGTTCAGTAAATTTTCTATTAAGATAAAATTTTCAGTAAATTTTCTATTAAGAGAAAATTTTCAGTAAATTTTCTATTAAGAGAAAATTTTCAGTAAATTTTCTATTAAGAGAAAATTTTCAGTAAATTTTCTATTAAGAGAAAATTTTCAGTAAATTTTCTATTAAGAGAAAATTTTCAGTAAATTTTCTATTAAGAGAAAATTTTCAGTAAATTTTCAAGTAAGAGAAAATGTTCAGTAAATTTTCTGTTAAGAGAAAATTTTCAGTAAATTTTCTATTAAGAGAAAATTTTCAGTAAATTTTCTATTAAGAGAAAATTTTCAGTAAATTTTCTATTAAGAGAAAATTTTCAGTAAATTTTCTATTAAGAGAAAATTTTCAGTAAATTTTCTATTAAGAGAAAATTTTCAGTAAATTTTCTATTAAGAGAAAATTTTCAGTAAATTTTCTATTAAGAGAAAATTTTCAGTAAATTTTCTATTAAGAGAAAATTTTCAGTAAATTTTCTATTAAGAGAAAATTTTCAGTAAATTTTCTATTAAGAGAAAATTTTCAGTAAATTTTCTATTAAGAGAAAATTTTCAGTAAATTTTCTATTAATATTAAGAGAAAATTTTCAGTAAATTTTCTATTAAGAGAAATTTTCAGTAAATTTTCTATTAAGAGAAAATTTTCAGTAAATTTTCTATTAAGAGAAAATTTTCAGTAAATTTTCTATTAAGAGAAAATTTTCAGTAAATTTTCTATTAAGAGAAAATTTTCAGTAAATTTTCTATTAAGAGAAAATTTTCAGTAAATTTTCTATTAAGAGAAAATTTTCAGTAAATTTTCTATTAAGAGAAAATTTTCAGTAAATTTTCTATTAAGAGAAAATTTTCAGTAAATTTTCTATTAAGAGAAAATTTTCAGTAAATTTTCTATTAAGAGAAAATTTTCAGTAAATTTTCTTTAAGAGAAAATTTTCAGTAAATTTTCTATTAAGAGAAAATTTCAGTAAATTTTCTATTAAGAGAAAATTTTCAGTAAATTTTCTATTAAGAGAAAATTTTCAGTAAATTTTCTATTAAGAGAAAATTTTCAGTAAATTTTCTATTAAGAGAAAATTTTCAGTAAATTTTCTATTAAGAGAAAATTTTCAGTAAATTTTCTATTAAGAGAAAATTTTCAGTAAATTTTCTATTAAGAGAAAATTTTCAGTAAATTTTCTATTAAGAGAAAATTTTCAGTAAATTTTCTATTAAGAGAAAATTTTCAGTAAATTTTCTATTAAGAGAAAATTTTCAGTAAATTTTCTATTAAGAGAAAATTTTCAGTAAATTTTCTATTAAGAGAAAATTTTCAGTAAATTTTCTATTAAGAGAAAATTTTCAGTAAATTTTCTATTAAGAGAAAATTTTCAGTAAATTTTCTATTAAGAGAAAATTTTCAGTAAATTTTCTATTAAGAGAAAATTTTCAGTAAATTTTCTATTAAGAGAAAATTTTCAGTAAATTTTCTATTAAGAGAAAATTTTCAGTAAATTTTCTATTAAGAGAAAATTTTCAGTAAATTTTCTATTAAGAAAATTTTAGTAAATTTTCTATTAGAAAAAATTTTTAGAAATTATATTAAGAGAAATTTTCAGTAAATTTCTATTAAGAGAAAATTTCATAGAAAATTTTCAGTAAATTTGAAATTATTAAGAGAAAACTTTCAGTAAATTTTTATAAGGGAAAACTTTCAGTAAATTTTTATTAAGAGAAAATTTTCAGTAAACTTACTAATAAGACTAACTGATGTTGAGATTGTATACTGAACTCTCGTGACCAATTATAGACTGAATTAAACATGACACTAAAAACTCTAGACTGTACTATAAAGGAGTACGTAAACTGAACTATAGTGGAGATTATTGACTGAAAAAATTGTTGAGATTGTAGACTGAATAAAGTGAACTGGAGTTGAAATGGACGGGAGACGATACTATTGCCAGAATTAAGGGCTGAAATATAGATGAGATTACAGAAGTTGAGACTACAGACAGAGTAATGGATGATATTATATATTGAACTATAATTGCTGTACAAAATAATACAATCAATAGATCATCCCTAATAAATTTTCTCTTTTCGAAACACCCAAGTGTCTTTATAACTTTTTCTATAGGTGCACCTAAATAAATACAACAACATGTTTTTTGTGAAAGTAACTTTATATATGACTACACACACATTGAAAGCAATACACAACCATAAATGGAACCATATACTTACGTTCACACACATATGTAGAGGCACATCAAGAGCAAGAGAATAATAAGAAATTCAATACAATAATTATTCATTACAATAACAAAAAACCAACAACAACAACAAATATAAGATTTACGAATATCTTTTCTTAAAAATCTTAAAAATATATTTTTCTCAAAAAATTAAAATAAAAATTAAAAAATTTCTTGGAAAATTCTATGCCATATTTCCCTTTAAGGACTTTAAATATAAATCAGTTCTTGTTAATAGAGTTTTACCTATAATTATATCCTCCAGCACCGTAAGGGGTGAAGATGGTATATTAATTTTATCAGTCCGTGTGTGGCACTCAGAAGGAGGCATCTCAGGCACCATATATAAAGCGTATATATATTTTTACATCAAATCAAAATTTGATTCGATTTAGCTATGTCCTTCCGTCTGTCTGTCCGTCATTGGCATGCTCACATCCACAATAATTGACGGATGAAATTGGTCCTGAGTATTTGTTATAGTCCTGAGAAGTTTTTTTACATAATGCATATGTCTCTGAGTGGTTGTGTAAGAAACATACTTCTCACGCATTTATGGTGGGGACTATTGAAGATTCGGCATAGTCGTATATATCATTTTTAGTTGTTTAATTTAATTTAATTTGTTTTTTAATATTTCGTATATAAAAATTTTTACCTCACGGCCGTAATTTGCATAAAGTCATTTACATTTAATTTCACATTTATTGTCACATTTCATAAATTATGACAATTTTCCAATTTATTTCCATTATTTACCTCTTTTTTCCCTGAAATAACTATAATAATGTTCTTTTATCTCTTTTTGCCAATAAATACATATGTAAATTATTATATCCTAATTATATTTATTTTTAAATTGTGATGTAATACGAAGCGTATACTTAATAAATAATTTTTATTTAAAGGTGTAATAATACTCATACGTATTGATGTAAAAAAAGATTTTTATTAATTTGAAAAGGAATATTAAAAAAGAAATATATTTTAACAAAAAAAATGTCTTGATCAAATAAGAAAACTATTTTGAAGCAGTTTTTTTTTACTTCTCTCAAATTTTCAATAGTTTTTAGTTTACAAAAGTTAACTAAACTTCATTTAATTGCCACAAATAATTGCCAACGAATTGTTGCAATAAAACAACAACACTTAAGAGAAATCATAAACATTTAAATGTTTATTATAAAAGAGTAATTAAAATGAGAATCATATGTCATTAAAATATATTTCAAATTACTGCTATTTTAGTTTTAATTAGAAAAGAATACAAAACTCAATATAACTTAAGCAATTAGTAGTCAAAATCACTGTTTTATAGCTAAATGATAGTCAAAAATTTAGATATTTCGAAACACACAGAGAAAAAACAGTAAGTAAAGCTAAACTGCTATATTTAGTCTTAACATAGAACTAATAGCAGAAACAATAGACAATAATATAGTTGAAACCAATAATTGAACAACTGAAGGCTCTTTACTGCACTATAGTTAATAATACAGACTGGACTCTAATAAAGACTATAGGCTGAACTATAGTTTATAGAATGAACTATAGTTCAGCTTGTAGGATGAACTATAGTTCAACTTATATGCTGAACTATAGTTCAGAAAACTAGATACTGAATTATGGTTTATAATGCAGACTAGACTCTATTTGAGACTATAGGCTTAACTATAGTTCAGCTTATAGACTAAGCTATAGTTCAGTTTATAGACTAAACTATAGTTCATCTCATAGATTAAAGACAGAACTATTGTTGGGAGTACGAACTGAACTGTATTTAAGTTTACAGAGTGAATTGTAATTGGGACTATAAACTTAACTATACAGTTGAGACTATAATCTTAAACATAGTTGAATATATAGACTGAACTATAAGTTGAGTATATATCCTGAAATGTAGTTCACACTATAGACTCATCACGAGTAAAATACTGTTGAGACTGTATACTGAAACTTATTTGAGAATATACTAAACTTAGTTGAGACTACAGACTGAATTATACTTGAGCCTATAGACTGCTCTGCAGATGGTTAAGACTATACTCTGAAATATATATGTAAAGACTATGAACTAAAGACTTTAGTTGAGACTGTACACTGAAATATAGACTGAACTATATTGCAGCCATTGACTAAACTATAATTGACTATAGACTGATCTACAGTTGAATCGGGGTTGAAAACAATGCGGACTATAATGAGTTAAACAATAATTTTTTTTTTTATAAAAATTTCAGTTTGAAAATAAATTTCTAAATCACATTTTTTATTTAAAAAAAAAAAAAACTTATAAAAACTTTAAGAAAAATATTTTAATCCTCTTGCAATTGACAACAAAAATGTTCAATTGTAAATACTTTATTTATTATTATTTTGTTGTTGTTTACTTCTAGTATTTACAATACATCTTCAATAAAATGCTAAAACAACAATAATAATAGCAAAATATAAATATGTGTGTGTTTATGTACTTTTATTTATTTATAAATTAATTAAATCTGTTTTATTTATTATATTTTTTACCACATGGTTTTCTCTTGCTCTCCCCCTCTCTCTTCAAAACATCATTTCTCACACATACAACTACAACAATTTTTTCCAATAATTTCTTTACAGACACAACAATTCTTCAATTAAGACGTTTGTTTGTCGTTTATAAATAATTAAATGTTTTACTCGTGATAAGTTGGAGATGAGAGTGAAGAAAAAGAAGATGTAACAACACCAACAACAAAAACCATAAATATTGGTTTGATGAAAGGATGAATGACAGTATGGATGGTTGACAGTTTGATGATGTCTAATGCTTTTATGAGCTACAACAAATTTCTTTTAGTATTTGTGAGTTTGTATATCAATGTAAATTTAAAAGTTGCTGTGTGTGTGCCCATGTAAGTATCTGTGTGTGTGTAATTTGTTGCTTGTTGGGTCCTTATTTAAAGTTATTGTGATGTGACGTGTCATGTCGATAAATGATTTTTGTCACGAAGAATAAATACAATTGTTCGTGATGGTGTTGTAGAAATTGGTATTATGAGCGATTTATTTCCGTCTCCTTCAATATCCACCAACATTGTTTCCTTAAAATATGAATGTATTTGTGTGTGTGTGCGTTAAAATCTGTTTATACATATGTATGGGTATGTTATGACTGCTATACAATATTGTGGGGCTCAACAAAATAAATTCATGTTTTACTAACAACTTTTGAAATTTTATAAAAAAAATGACTCTATATTGACCCCTTGACAATACAAAATATCAGCAATATAATAACAAAATATGATTAAATTTGATTTTCCATGAATGACTGTGTGTCTGTGTATGTATGTGTGTGTAGAAAGCATCCCTTTTTTGGCTAAAATATCTATTTTATTAACAATTTTCTCTGATGATTTTTTTTAGTTGAAAATTTTTAGAATTTTTTTTTTGTTTGTTGTGTTTAAATATTTGATTTTTAAATTTTATAACTATTTTTAAAGGATATTTTTTCTTTAAAAGGACGGATTTTAATTTGTTGTTTTTTGTTTGTTTGTTGAAGTTTTTATTAGAGGATTTGATAAATATATGAAAATTTTTGTCAAAGAAAACATATTTTTCTTTGATTTGCAAAGGAAATATAAGTTTTTTTCACATCCGTTAGCTTTTTTTAAATAGCAAGGACTACGGATGTAACTATAATCAACACTTTAGAGTATAGTGAAGACTCTGCTATTATCAAAGTAAAAACTATAAAATAAGATTAAAACTACAGTCTAAAATTTAATTCAGACTGTAAACTATTATATAGTTTACACTGTAAAATATTCTTAAGTTAATATTATAGACTATTCTATAGTTAAGACTATTAGCTATTCCATATAATAAAAACTGAAAATGAAGCTATAGACAACAATATAATTGAGATCGTAGACTATTCTATAGTTAAAATTATAGTCAATTATATTGCTGAGACTGTAGACTATGCTATAATTAGGATTATAGTCTATTAGTTAGTTGCATCATACACTTTTTTTATAATTTACTATAGTATAATGCTAAAGACTATTTTAAATTCAGACTATAAGCTCTTCTGTAAATAAACTATAAGATAAATTAAAATTAAAACTATAGACAAACATATATTTGAGGCCATATATTAGTCCATAGTTAAGATTATAGGCTATTGTTATAGTTAAGATCAAAGACTATTTTATAGTTAAGTATACAGAATATATTTTAAATTTTAATTCATATTATAGCCAAGACAATATATTATACCCCAAAGCAGATTATTAAATAAACTCTAGTTAAGTTTATAGACCATATGAAAGTAGAGACTATAGTCTTATTGGTACATCAAACCACATTCAACTTTATAGATTAACCTAACTGTATTCTCTAACTACAGATTAAAAAAGTGCCAGATGATAAAGACTAATCGATTCTACATAGAACTATAGTCGAGATTACAAACTAAACTATTGAAAAGACTATAAACTAAATTATAGACGAAACTATGAACTTCAGCTGAATATTTTCGAAACAACTATAAGCTGAATTATAGTTGAGTCTATAATCTTGATTATAGTTGTAACTGTATATTTGATATTACAGACGAAACTTAAGCTGAGATTAACGATAAAATTATAGTTGAGATTATAGACTCAGTTAAATTTGAACCTATAGACCAAACTGAACTATAGCTGACCTTTGTTTGGGTGTAATAACTGAAATATTATGGAGAGTATAGACTTTTATAAGTGATTCTATGGAATGAACTGTATTTGGGATTATAGACTGAAAAAAGAGGACTTTAGCTGTATATACAAATTAAACTATAGATGAATGTAATAGACTGTAGTATATTTGACACTATGGATTGAATTACATCTAAGACTAAACTATATTTAAGTCTAAAGACTGAACTATAATTGAAACTATTGGCTGAACTATAGTTGAGACTGGTGATGAAAATTTAATTGAAACTATCAACTAAGACAATTAATTAAACTAAGATTGACACTATAGACTGTCGATATATAGTTGAAAATATGAACTGAAATATTGCTGGTACTAAAAACTGAATTGTAGTTAACTCGATAGTCGAGATTATAAAAGAGACAGTAAACTATATTTTAAGTGGAGAAGAATACTGAACAAACTACAGTTTATTATCTGTAGACTACAGATGATCTTTAGAATATAAATTAACAGTTAAAAGTCCTACAGACTAGACTACATTGGAAACTATTAAGTTAATTGTGAAATAAAGACTGCAGACTTAATAATCTAAGCTACAGTCTCGGCTGTCAATCATGCCGACCAGTCAAAACCATTAACTAGACCATAAACTGGGTTGTAGCAATACTGTTGCCTAGACTATGAATGAATCAATACACTTGACCTTAAACTGTCAATATTAACTGACAAATTGATTAATAGTCCCATGTTTTTTTTTTTTTTCGTTTTATCCCTTTTTTTCCTTTGTATTCAGCTTGGCATTGACATTTTTAATTAAAACTAATTGACTTTCAAGCTATTTTTTTGTTTTATTTCATTTTTGCTATTTTATTTGTTTCAAAGTCTAAAAAGAATTCAAGGATTTTGTCAAGTCATAACTCCTGTTTATTTATAGCTTTTTATGTATTTAAAGAATATGCAAGACTACAATTTCTTAACCCAAATGAAAAGAAAAAAAAAAGAAATTTTCTAATAAGAAAATTGTCAGCATATTTTCATTTTATGCTCTTTTTACTAGAAAATTGCAAAAGACGCTTAAGCAGTTAAGAGGAAAAAAGGCAATCAAGTAAATTAACATTGAACTTTTTTTTCAAATGTTGCTTTTAGTTTTGTTTTATCTTTCTTTACCTTTAAAACAAAACTATGAATTCCTTTATTTGTTTATTCATGTTTATTCACCAGCCATTTATCCAACACTCAACAGGACCTTCCAAGCAAGGCGAAGGATACCCATCATCTATTTTATTCAGTTTAACAGATGAAGACATTTTTTCATCAAACCCGTCTCACACTGACAAAATGCTGATGTTTATGTTTCTGAAGGATATGAAGGAAAGAGGAAGGGAATGGGGATACGGAAAGAATGTTACAAGAACGTCCACTTAAGAAATAAAGTTTCAAGTTTATTTTAATTTTTTACCCTTTTTCTTGTTACCACTTCCCCTCGATATCCTTTTTTTTTTTTTTGCTATTTCTTGTTATTATTTATTATTTTCATTATTGTCATGATTAAAGTTTGTTTAGAAAAAAGGACTAAATAAATATGTTTGCACACACGTATATATATATACTTTAATAAGAATTTACCTGTTTATAATTTAATATATTAAAAAATTTTCTCTCTCTTGCATTTTTGAAGCCCTTTTGAAGTGGGAGAGGCGATAAGAATATTTTTCATAAATTATAAAATTTTTTTTTATAAAAATCCTTGTAGAAGAAACAAACATAAAAAATAAAGTATTTTTCTAATCCGCCTAGAACTATGCTATGACTTATAAATTCTTTTAACCCTCTCTCTCACTCTCTCTCTTTCTCTCTCTTGATTTTAAAACTAGAGAGCAGCGAACAAAAAAAAAGAACATTGAAACTAAAGGAAATAATGCATATTATTATTAAACCGGATGTCCAACGTTTATTCTCAATAACGAAAAAGGAAACCATAATTAGATCTAGTGGCAAAATGTATAAAATGCCAAGGGATGACTCAATGACTGAATGAATGCATAACGGAGTGAGTGAGTGAATGAATGAACAAATAAAACGAATGGCTGATGAGTTGTGTTCTAGACGGATATTTCATTTTTTAAATGAAATTTACAACTTCACACACATACATTTAAATGTATATATATAAACATATACATTGATAGCCACTCATAAATATAACTGTTGTGCAAATATAGCAAAAAAAAAAATAACAACAAAAACTGAAACATGGTTGAATGAAATTTATTTCAAAATTAAATTAAAATAGTCATAGCACAACATCCAGTAGTCAGTCCATCAGTCAGTCAGTTCGTTTGTTTGTTTGTTTGTTTGCTAGAAAACCCTTTGGCTGAAAAAAAGGACATCAATTCCAGAAAAAAAAGGTGTGAAAATTTACTTATCGATTAAGGTTATACCGGATGATAGATTTTTTAGCAAAACAAAACAAAAAAACATAATAAAATTGTTGACCATTTTTTTCAGTTAAGAAATTCTAGATTAGGAACATTCAATTTGGTGACATTTTTTGGAGGGATTTCACTAAAAAAAAATAATAAAAACGTTTAAATATGAAAATATCATTTTTAAGCAAAAATATATACAAAATAAAATAATTTTATTTTAATTATTTTCCCAAGTTAAAAATTGGTAATATTTTTGGCTATAACTTTTTTTCTACTGAACCGATTTTGATGATTTTTGCAATGGCATTGAGGTATATACTGTTTCATATTATGGTAATTTATTTGAATTAATTTTATTCCAATTTGTCGATTTATAATTGATACATTTAAGAAAGTTCTTCGCTTTAATTTAGAGGTTATCTCAGATATCGCTCCATATCTTTTAACATTTTGAACCGATTTTGCAGGTTTTAAATAGGAAATTCCTCAGGACCATAGTAAATACTCAGGCCAAATTTCATTGAGCTCTGTGAATTCTTGAGGATGTGAGCTTGTCAACAACAGACAGACGGGCATAGATAAATCGACTTTAGATTTTGATGTGATGCAGGAATATATATACATTATAGGATCTTTGATGATTTCTTCTTAGCATTACACACGAAATGACAAAGTTAATAAACCCTCTTCACCACTTGGGGTGGAGAAATACGGAAATTAAATATCCAAAGTCCATTTAAAAGAAAATCTGAACCGATATGGAAAAACTGATAACTAAGATTTACTCAGTAAACTCTCTATTCGCGACTTATTCATGTGTATTAAATTTAATTAATTGTTTTAAAATAATTTATACATGTGAAACTGTCAATTCACTTTTTCATCAAATTTCATTTAAAGAACATTAAAATTAAGAGGAAAAACTTACACCTGGAAACATAATCTTTGTTATTATTATTATTTTTATGGAATGTTTCTTCCGCCTCTTAACAATAAAAGAATTAATTAGTATAATTACCTGATACTTCGCCACTACTTTTAGTTTTATTACAAACATTTTCACTTCTTTTTTTTTAAGGTTAAGTCTCAAATTTTCATCTTAAAAATAACATTAAAGAAATGTTTCAGTTTCAAATAACACTCGCCCCCTTTTTTTGGAGATCTAATACAGCTATCAAACAGTTATGGCGAAAAACATAAACCCAGTATTTTTTTTAATTAAATGTTAAGCTCTCGTCTAAAAGCTTCAAAAATAAGTTATGAGAAAAAATAGCCAAAAGCTAAAAACAAAGCGCAAAAATAAAAATAACAAATAACTACTTTTGCACACACACATACACATATTTATACTCCAAAAATAAGATATAATAAACAAAATGAAAGCAAGAAATGGGAGAGATAAAGAGGAGGAGAAGAAAAGCTAAGAAAATAAACATAGAAAATTATTATGGTAACATCACCTTAAGCTAAGTTTTAGCTTTTCCAGCTTTAAATTTATTTCTATTTCAAGAAATCACACACACACACACACACACTCCAACACGCGATCTCTGCAATGCCACCCATACATAAATAAATACTTAATAATGAGTATGTAGTTGTTATGATTGTGTAGAGTTTTATTTTATTTTTATTAAATGAAAGCAAAAAATGTGAAAAATAAAAATAAAAATAATAAAAATGAAGGAGAAGGAAATAAAGAATTGTAGAATTCATCGTGTAGGATTTATTCTCTAATTACATATCGCTACACTCTAACACAAACACAGATTTATATTTTTGCTTAAAAAGACACACAAAGACATAAATAATAAATGGGAACGGACAATATCATCCATCTCAACAACATTTGGAGATATACAAATGGATACTCATAAATTCAGTTTACACCTATTGAGGGTCCAAAAAAATTTACATTGTTACAAGTTTCTTCAGATCTGAGGATTTTTTTTTCAAATAAATTCTACTGAAATTTTATTACAAAATTGAACAGATAATTAAAATTAAATAATCAAAATCGTTTCAGTAATTTCATTTTTTTAATTTCCATTTTTTAGATTGTCTCAGTTATCGTACTATATATATATTTTTTTAATTAAAAGAGTTATATAGCAATTTTCTCAAAAATAAAAAATTTTAATAAATTTCCATATAAATTTCCTTTCAAAATTTGCAAGATTTTTTCAGATATCGCACTATATGTTTTTATTAAGGGAAAATATTTTTTGGGTCTTATATCCCAAAGTTATAAAAACAATAAATAATAATTTTGCTTTTTATTTTAATTTTTAGATTATCCCAGATATCGGTCTATATAATTTATTGAAACAATTTTTGTTTTAAATACCGAAGGTTCTCAAAGAATTTAAGAGAATTTCAATAATAACAGCAGAATTTTTTAGGAGTTTCGGTTTCTCTTAGATATCGGCCCATAAATTTTGGGGTTATTTCAGTTATCGGACTTTATGTTTTTATTTTTACGCTGTACATCAAAGTTCTCAAAATGTGAACAAATAGTTTTAACAAAAACCAAAAAAGAATTGCAGAAACCTTTTACTTTAATTTTGGGAATAATTAAGTTATCGGTCTATATGTATTCCGGTAAGGCACAGATTTTATAGGTCTTATATACCAACTTTTTAAAAAACAATGAATAATTCAAATATATTTAACTTCCTTTTTTAAGAATTTTCCGAAATTTAGTATTGCGAATTTTTTTCTGTAAAATTATTTGTTTAAATTCCATAGAGAAATTTTGATATAACCTCACTTTCCGGTCTATATCTCTTTATTTACTATATCGATTTCATTAATTTAAAATTATAGAGCTTTTAAGGCAACAACATGAAAATTTTGCTAAATATATTCCATTTTGATTAAAAAACTTTCGTAAAATTCTTTGTTGAAATTCAAACTTTTATATTACCTAAAATATCGGTCTATATATTTTATCTATGAGCCAATTTTGTTGGTTTTAAATTCTAAAGTTATCAAGATAATAAATATTAAAGTAATTAAGTCTTTTTTCTAATTTTTATTAAACAAATTCGAAAGAAATTCGTTCAATATTTAAATTTTGAGGTTGTGTCAGATATTGGTCTATAGCTGTTATATTACTGAACCGATTCTTATGGCTTTAAGTATTAAAGGGCCTTAAGCAATTGGAAACAATTTGCGTAGTTACCAAATTGTATCCTTGAGAATATTGTCAATGGTAAACGTTCACAGATTAAATTGTTCTTAGTCGTTACAGATTTCCATTGGTCCAAGTCTCCCATAAAATTTCTGGGTTATAGATAACATTTTCCTAATTTTCAACTCACGGAATAACAGACTTTAAATATCCTTTTTTTATTGCTTGTGGTGTTGAGGATTATAAAAAAATATGTATATAAACATTTTTCCAACTGTGTTATTTAAAACCAAGAATCAGGTTTTAATGGTTTTCATTTACTTATTTATTTACTAACTGTGTTTAGGTGTATGTATTTGTATGTATATATATGTGTATGTGTGTGCTTGTTAGAATATGTTTGTTCTATTTAAAGTTAACCTCTAATGAAACTTCTGTCTACAATTGCTACTAATGCCAACTTTTTATCTCTTTGGTTTTTACATTTTATTATTATCAACACCCTGACACACAAAACCCACACAATCTCTCATACACACACACACACACACCTTAACATTTTTTTCCTTCTATTGCATGCTCTTCTTCTTCTTCTTTTTTAGCTTAGTTTAGTTTACATGGCTCAGGATTAACCTTAACAAAAGATTAGAAATAATTTAATGGCGCATAATAAAAGGAATCTTTAATATAATTTAATTAATTAAGCCAACACGAACAAATGAATAAACATAGATACACTCAAACACACACACACACATACATATACATATGTCTATCTATAGCATTTTACATTAGCATCCCTAGATATTCGCTATTTACCTCACACTCTTCTTTCCTACCAGAAAACGTCAACAATTCATTTGAAATTGTCACTAAAAAGGAGTTTGAAAAAGGAGTTTTTGAAAATGGAACTAAAAACTACGGAGATAAAATAATAACAACAACAGCGTTAGCGAGGAGGAGAAGGCTGAAAACGATGACAACTATAGCGAATAGCGATAACCACAATAACAAACCACCGGTTTTTGTTGCAGAAACGACAGTTGAAAGAGTCCATGAGATTAAGATTTGTTGCTGTTGTATGTGTATTTACATAAACATGCGTAAGTGTCTGCATATGTAGAAAGAGTTTTACCGAAAAAAACTGGATTAATCTGTAGAAATACAATTCCATCATTCAAAGTTTTCATTAAAAAGTTAAATTTTCACAAAAATTCAATTTTCACTAAAAATTCAAATTTTCACAAAAAATTCAAATTTTCATTAAAATCAAATTTTCTAAAAAATCAAATTTTCTAAAATCAATTTTCATTAAAATTCAATTTTCATGTTACAAAATTTTTTCACAAAAATTAAAATTTCACTAAAAATTCAAATTTTCACCACTAAAATTAATTTCACAAAAAATCAAATTTTCATTAAAATCATATTTCATTAAAATTCAAATTTTCACTAAAAATTCAAATTTTCATTAAAAATTCAAATTTTCACTAAAAATTCAAATTTTCACTAAAAATTCAAATTTTCACTAAAAATTCAAATTTTCACTAAAAATTCAAATTTTCACTAAAATTCAAATTTTCACTAAAATTCAAATTTTCACTAAAAATTCAAATTTTCACTAAAAATTCAAATTTTCACTAAAAATTCAAATTTTCACTAAAAATTCAAATTTTCACTAAAATTCAAATTTTCACAAAAAAATTCAAATTTTCACTAAAAATCCAAATTTTTACTAAAAATTCAAATTCACTAAAAGTTAAAATTTTCATTAAAAATTCAAATTTTCACTAAAAATTCAAATTTACACTAAAAATTCAAATTTTCATGAAAAATTCAAATTTTAACAAAAAATTCAAATTTTCCCAAAAAAATCAAATTTTAACTAAAAATTCAAATTTTCCCAAAAAAAATCAAATTTTAACTAAAATTCAAATTTTCCCAAAAAAATTTAAGATTTTCACTAAAATTCAATTTTCGCTAAAAATTCACAATTTTCACTAAAAATTCAAATTTTCACTAAAATTCAATTTTCACTAAAAATCAAATTTTCACTAAAAATTTAAATTTTCACTAAAATTAAAATTTTCACTAAAATTAAAATTTTCACTAAAAAGTAAAATTTTCACTAAAAATTAAATTTTCACTAAAAATTAAACTTTTCAACTAAGAATTAAAAATTTTCACTAAAAAATTTAAATTTTCAAAAAAATCAATTTTCACTAAAATTAAAATTTTCACCAAAAATTCAAAATTCACTAAAATTAAAATTTTCATTAAAAATTCAAATTTACATTAAAATTAAAATTTTCATTAAAAATTCAAGATTTACATTTAAAATTCATTCTCATGAAAAATTCAAATTTTTCCAAAAAAAAATCGAAATTTTAACTAAAAATTCAAAATTTCACTAAAAATTCAAATCTTCACTAAAAATTCAAATTTTAACTAAAAATTCAAATTTTAACTAAAAATTCAAATTTTCACAAAAAATTCAAATTTTCACTAAAAATTCAAATTTTCACAAAAAAATTCAAATTTTCACTAAAAATTCAAATTTTCACTAAAAATTCAAATCTTCACTAAAAATTCAAACGATACCAAGAACTATTTGTAAAATTTTTACAGTTTTTGGGTTCCAAACATTTCCCAAAAAAAACGCTAAATTGGCACTACTTATTAAATCTGTAAAACTAACGGTAAATAAACATAAAAATTTAACTAAATTTATAGCAACAAGATTTAATTGCAAAACCCAGCATGAAAATTGTGTTAAATTACTTAATCACAATTTAAATGTAATTAATTAATATGTTTCTCTTCCAGCTAATGTTTATAAAGCACTAAATTTACTATGCACACACACACATATATACACATAAACATCCATACATACATACAGATATATAAAAAACCCCTACATAGAGATACATGAAAATATATGTGTTTGTATATGTAACCTTGATGTCATTTTATTGCTTAAATGTAAATGTAAACATATACAATGAAATGTGTAATATTACATGAATATAAATCTAACTGTAGACTCACACACATACACTCTCCCATACTAAATCTTTTTCTCACTCTCTTTTGTTTTTATATTACTTCCTCCCTCATAAGGTGTTTTATAATATGTGAAGCATGCTTTTAGGATGAATCTTTCTTATTTGCCTTTGCGCTGGGTAAGTAAATATGTGTTGTGTGTGTGGGTGTATTTGAATTTGTAAATTATTTATCTTACTCAATTGTTTTAATCGTGTTAATAAATCTATTTATTCTTTTTATTTTATTTTTTATTCATTTTTATGTTCTCTTTTCCTTTTTTAAGCTTTAAATTGAGAATAAAACAAAAATTAAAAGGAACAAAAAATAATTTAAGCTCAAGATTAAAAAAAATTAACTTTAAATCCAATAAAATATAAGTGAATTTTTTTTTAATTAAACAAAATAAGACAAAAAAGCTCCGGAACTTTAATGGCCACGCGTATTCTTAGGTTACTAACATGTATTTGTTATTGTTATTGCTTGAGAATACACGTAGTTAACAGAGTTCCATCAACACTTTTTTTGAAACCGGAAATCTATTTTTAGAATTTTTGTAAATTCTACATCATGGAGATCTTGAGAAAAAATCTTTAAGGAATGTTTTATTAAAAAATAACTTTATATATCTCTGCGATCAGATTTTTAAGCACAAAAGTTATATTTAACAAAAAATTCTTTATAGATTTTTTCTAAAGATTTGATTTTTTTTGTAAATAAATAAAATAGTGATTTTAAATAAAAAAAGCGTTAAACCTCTGTCTGGTTTGAAATATATTTTTAAATCGAAGATCTTGAAGTTCAAGTGGAAAAAGGTGAGTAAGTTGGACTTGGAACTATTGATACTCTACACCACCGTAGGTGGGGTTTGCGTTTCTGTTCTGCTGATGTTTTTAGCATTCGGTATATGTTTTTATTTTGACCCTATTGAAATTGGCCATGTTCGGGTACCTCCCATATAAATCTCCTTCCAGAATGAGGTTTTAAGCTCGTAAAGTCCAAAATATATATCGATTTTAAAGAAATTTGGTAAAAATAAATGTTGTGATTTTCCAAAACGATGGGCTAAATTATGTGTGGGTCAGTCCAATACTTCATATAAGTCCCATACCAGATCCCTTTAAATATCACTTTAAAGAGCATTAATCTCACATATACAATAATAACTGGTCAAATTAAAACAAATAAATGCAAAAATCAATGTGTAAAATTATACATGGGTCGGTCCATCATTTCTTCTAAGTCCCATATAAACCCCCCGGAAAATAAATTAAAAAAAAATTAGTTTCGCCATAATATACTGCACACTTAAAAATAAATCAAAAGATAAAATTTTACGAGGGTCGTTCATTAATTTTTCGTAACTGCTTGACCGAACTTGACCGACTGTAGCATTTGTAATGTTTTTTTTTTTTTTTTTTTTTTTTTTGAGATAAATAAAAATCTAATATAGAAAATATGATTAAATTATTAGAGGATTGTGATTGATGTGAAATTTTGATTGATAGTGAAAGGTGAAACAATTAAGAACTTTTAATACGCTACACCGCCACAAGTACTGACAGAAGATATATTAAGTTTACTATTCCGTATATAACACCAAGTAGGCGATTCCTTATTGGCGTTACACATGGAATGACCTCATAACCCATATATATTCTTGCATCATATCAAAATCAGTGTCGATTTAGTCTCTTCGTCTATCTGTACGCCCGTCTGTATGTTGAAAACATTCTCACGATCCATATTGTTAATTATCCTAATTACTTTACTGTTAAAACCAGTGAAATGGATCCTGTAACAAAGAAGTTATAGACTGATATATAGGACAATCTCAAAATTAAGGCAAAAAAACTTTTGTAAGTTTTTCAGAAACCAATCATCAGATAATATCTGATCATAATCGGATTATATCCGATTTAAAGATGTTCGTCGGGCTGCCTGCCTATGTAAACCCTGTAAACAAAATTATAATGACGTGTTGATGAAATTTGGCATGTTTTTTTGGCCAAGAGACGAATGGGATTTTTAAAGTCATACGAGTCCTAAATATTAACAGATTTTAACGAAATCCGACAAAATCCGACAAATTCTTTTGATATTCTATGATGCTGCAATATTTGTAAAAATAATTGATGAGAATAAGACAAGTATAAGAAGAAAACGATGTACGAAATTATACGAGGGCTAATCCACGAATTCTTCAAGATCCCATATAACACCCCGAGAAGCTCCTTTTAGGCATAAATTTCACATAAATATTGTTATCATAATAGTACACTACACTTAAGCAAATCAAATTATACGAGGGTTGTTCATAAATATTTCATAGCTGTAGTGTGGCATTACATAGTCGAACTTGACCAACTATAATATTTTTAATTGTTTTCTTTGTGACCATCCAGTCAGCAGTTCTCCGGAAATTACATATTCGATAATCTACGTGACAATGAAGCGTGTGTTCAAATCAATTTTTTGAAAATAATTTTGTAACTTTAAAACCTTTAAAATTATTTACACAAGATTAAAGCTAAAGTATTTTGAAATTAATTTAGGAAGAATAAGCCACTATCTGGTCAGGGATGTATTCAGAAACCGTCCTAATTTTGCCACATAGAAATTTCCTTTTAAGTCTACACTGATAAAAACATTTTTGAATTTTTTTTGAACTCTTAAAATTTTGTTCATTTTATAAAGAATTCTTAGCGGGAGTACATGCAGGCAGAGTAAAAATATGTTTGCGGTAACCATTAACAAGAAACATATTGTTATCATAACTAAAAAATTTGTTTAATTTTGCATTAATAAAAATAGTGATTGTTGTCGTCACTAAAATTATTGTTATCGTCAATAAAATTATTGTTGTCGTCACTAAAAATATTGTTATTCCAATAAAAATATTGTTATTCTAATAAAAAAATTGTTAGTTCAATAACAAATTTGTTTGTTCGCACTATTTTTTATTGAATAAAATTATTTTCTCATTTTTTTCCAAATATATTGCGACCACAATATTTTTCTATTTAATAAAAACAATTTCATTACAGCAACGAAATTGTTATCAAAATAAAATGAATAGATGTTTGTCGCGAATATATTAATGTTTGCGACGAACATATTGCGAAATGGCGTTTCTCTGCTACACATTTATGGTAAATACACAGAAAAAAATCTTTTCTCTCAGACGGCCTTTATAATTACTTACTTTATAATGACAGTGGAAAAAGCCTAATTTTTAAAGATGGTTTATAAGGATTGTTATTTTGGGCATTTCCCATAGAAAAATGGGAATCTTATTCATTGATTCAGCATGTTAATAAACATCTTATTGAAATTTCAAATAAATATCGTTTTTCATTAAAATTTTATTTTAAATTAAATTTTTTTTTTTCCAAAAAAGCAAAATTTCGAAATTTTAAGTTTTTTATACGTTTTTGACATCAAATGACATTCGACTGAAATTTTTCTTTAACAATTATGAAGCTTTAATTTCTAACATTTTCATAGATGGCAAATACTTGTTTGAGAAGAATTCAAAAACCGAAACCGGAAACCGGTTAACCGTTCTTTTGCATTACAGAAAACCGAACGGTTTCGAATAATTTCTATTTTTGAATTGTTTGACATCATGTTTTTTTTTAATTTTTAATGACAGTCACTGTTAAACTTTTGTTACATTCAGCTTAATTCTTGTATATTCCGCCATTTTCATTCCGTGCGTTTTACGAGCAAAGTATTTAATGCTTTGACCGTCTGTTTTAGACGTTATCACGTCAATAAAATTAATGAAATAAAATTCAGCAAGTTTTTTTGTTCAGCCATTTGCATTATTTTAGGTAAAGAGATATAGACCTGTAATAAAGACATATTCAGAAATTAAAGGAAAATTTACTGTATAGCAAAAGTAATGGACTTAAATAAAACCCTGGTATCTCGTCATATTATTTTAAATGCGATACCGAAAAACACTAACGAAAAACTTAAAAATCCCACTCATTTAGGGCATTATACAGTGTAAAAATTAATTATTATAATTTGATGAAATTTTAATATGGAACCATTATTTTTACTCCATTTCATACAAAGGACATTCATTACACGATATATGTTTTTATTGGTTAAACTCTAGATTTCTATTAAATAATAATTTTTTGCTATAAATTTATTGTAATCAAAGAAAAACTGGTTAACCAGTTTTTTACATAAAACCGGTTTTTTAAATAACTCGAAACCGGTTTTCTGGATTATACACAAATTTATATCCTGACTGAAAATTCACCTGAAACTGGGCATCATTAAGTCAAATTCGATTAGAGGAAACCTTGTTAAGTCTCGAAATTCAGTCGGGTATAGACTTCTTACTGGTCACCTTTACAAGTCCTACCCAAAGTAAGGCTGGATTTATCTCTAGAGTGTCCTTGGTTATATAGCTAAATACTTAGGATAAACACCCAACTGGCATCTTCTGCCGAATGGTCCTTATAATTTCAAGACAGTTATTTCTGTGAAAAAAACTCATATTTTTAAATACAATTAATACGGGTTGGAAATTTCAATAATTCCCATTTTGCCTCGAGCAAATACCCAAAATCCCAATCTAATCAAATAAAAATATTTGAATTTGTTAAGTACTTTTTTTAATGCCCACAAATTTATGCTAAAAATATTTTGTCGATATTCGATATTTTCTAATTAGTAAGAGATTAATATTAGAACACATTTTATTTTCAAGTTAAATAACCTTTTTAATTAATTTAACGATTTATTGTTTAAGTGGCAAAAAAATAAACCCAAAATAAACATGAATTTTTATTAATAAACTAATTAAACAATTAATTAAATTTAATTTGACAGATTTGTAAGTTTGCAACAAGAAGCAACAAGAAGAAGAATAAATTAAATGATTTAACTTTTAATTAATTACATAATTGGCATTTCAATCATAAAGAAATAAACTCAAATCAATAAAAGAAGTATTTTTTGGGGGATTTTTTTATTTCACAAAAAAAAAAAAAAAATAATAAGAAAAACATGTGTGTATTTTCCGAAATCAAACACAAACAAAACAATTACAATTACATTATTAATATGTAAAGATGCTTTAAGCATTACAAACACACACAAACACTCGCAACAATGTTACTAAGGAACTACACTTAAAGAAATGAAGTTCTGGTTAAGCAGATATTTTTAGAATTCGCTGGAAAAATTACCCAAGAAATCATACTCAATCAATTAAGGAATGAGAACGAAAAAACGCTAAAAATTCAGAGGCCAAAAACAGAGCACGAAAATTGAACTCAAGTTTTCTAAGCAAAATATTCTACGACATTTCTTGACGAAACATATGTTCTGGTAAGTTTTTCGCAACATCCCGGTCAAAAATTGTATGTTGCTGTTCCCTTGAATGATAAAGAAAAATTTAGAACCAAAAAGCAGTCAAGATTTAGCAAAAAGATCTTGGTATATCAAGTAATATGCAGTAGCGGCAAAAGAAGCTAATTATTTGTTTCAACGGATTCTCTAAATACCGAAATCTACATCAAAAAATGTTTACTTCCACACAAAAAACTTAATGTGTCTATTTATATCTGGTCTGACTTGGCATCCTGTCATCATGGTAAACAAGACCTTGAGTGGTACAAGAACAATAATGTAGTATTTATACCAAGAGAGGCATAACCTCTAAACTGATTTTGGGCTCTTGTTAAAAGAGACTGGAAGATTACGAAAAAACTGTCAAAAATTACGTTAGATTTTAAATGGAGTTGGAGCAAAGTGGAGCCCTAAAGTTAATGAAAAGTTTTCCGAAAAAGCTGGTTTCCTTTTTCTTAAGAATTTTTCGATCTCACTCCTTACACAAACACTCACAACAATGTTACTAAGGAAATACACTTTACAAAATAAAATTCTTAAAAAAAAGATATTTTTAAAATTACACAGAAAAAAATCCCAAACTTCAAACGCAATCAATTAGTTACAAACATTTTCAAAATACCAACAAAAAAGAACTTAATTCATATTAATGTATTTTCTAAGTGTCTTCCCGGCAGACAGACAGACTAACTTTAAAATTAGTCTCGGAGAGGGAGACTACAATAAACGACTTATTTATTTGTTTATTGAAAATATTTACAAAAACAAAAACGAGAAAGTTTTTCTTCTTTTCTTTATTTTCTTAGTTTTTGAGTTGTCAGTTTGAATTAATTTCCACCTGACTGATGCAACTTGTTGTATGTACTTGTTTTATTCATGTACACACATTTACACATCATGTTACTTTCACATAGAATTAAAAGAAAAAACACACACACACACTCAGACATACCAATAAACATGAGGAAAAAAGGTAGAAAATAATAAATTACAACGCTTTTAAATAATAACAAAAACAACTTTAAGAAGAGAAAAAAAATAACATCAACAACAGTTCAAATAACAAAAACAACATAAAACAAAAAAAGAAAAAAAACAACAAATAATAATAATGATGATGATTTAACATACATTCAGATACATTCATACACATATAAACCCCTATAAGTATGCAGCATACGTTTACAATAACAACAGTGGATAAGAAAATGTATGCAAAAGCAGCGGAATTTAGCAAACTAAACTGTAGACTAAAGACTAAATAACAAACTAGACAATTATATTAAAGTCAGGGTAATAAACTTAACTAGAATCTGAGATAGAATTGAACTAAAACTGTACTAGAACTAAACTGGAACTGAACTAAAACTGAATTAGAACTGAATTAGAACTAAACTAGAACTAAACTGGAACTAAACTAGAACTGAACAAGAACTAAACTAGAACTGGATTAGAACTTATTTAGAACTAGAACAGATTTTGAACTAAATTAAAACTGAACTAGAACTGCACTAAAACTAAATTAGAACTGAATTAGAACTTATTTAGAACTAGAACTAATTTTGAACTAAATTAAAACTGAACTAGAACTGCACTAGAACTAAACTAGAACTGAACTAGAACTTATTTAGAAGTAGAACAGATTTTGAACTTAATTAAAAGTGAACTAGAACTGCACTAGAACTAAACTAGAACTGAACTAGAACTTATTTAGAACCAGAACAGATTTTGAACTAAATTAAAACTGAACTAGAACTGCACTAAAACTAAATTAGAACTGAATTAGAACTTATTTAGAACTAGAACTAATTTTGAACTAAATTAAAACTGAACTAGAACTGCACTAGAACTAAACTAGAACTGAACTAGAACTTATTTAGAACTAGAACTAATTTTGAACTAAACTAAAACTGAACTAGAACTGCACTAGAACTAAACTAGAACTGAACTAGAACTTATTTAGAACCAGAACAGATTTTGAACTGAATTAAAACTGAACTAGAACTGCACTAAAACTAAATTAGAACTGAATTAGAACTTATTTAGAAGTAGAACAGATTTTGAACTGAATTAAAACTGAACTAGAACTATATTAGCTTATCAACTATTTAGTTTATAAACTAAAAAATTTAGTTTAGTTTAATAACTGGACTAACTTCTGCTTTCTAAACGATTGTTTAATTTAGTTTAAATTTCTAGTCTAATTTGTAAACTGTTATTTAGTCTTATTTATGAATTAATCTTTGATTTAGTTTTTGGAAAATTTTTTATAGAAAAGTTTTTTTTAGTGAAATTGTATGTTAGTTAAAGGTATGTTAATTTTTGTTACCCAGTGTAAATATAAAGTAGAGAAAATACCGTAAAATTGACGAAATGTTAACAAGCACCGTTATTCTACAAGAGGAAAATACTGAACAACAACAAAAATTAACAAATGTTGGTATTATTGTGTATTAATTTAAAGCAGCTTCAGTTATGATAACCCAACAAACATTTCGATTTGAAATAATTGTATTAATGAGGATTTAAGTTTAATTTTTCAATTAAGTTGATTTTTTTTTTGTAAAACTTTAAGATGCTTGAGAATTTTTATGTTTTTTGTTTAATAAAATTAGAATTTTTGGTGAAATTTTTTATTTAGGGAAAACTTTAAATTTTCGTAAGTTTTTAAATTTTAGAGAAATTTTAAATTTTAGTGAAAATTTTTAATTAAAGTAAACATTTTAAAGTTCAATTTTTTTCTAAAACTAGAGATACGGCATTTTTCAAGAGAAATTGATTTCTTTTTTATGAACAGTTTTCAGTGAAAACACAATTTCTGAAAGAATTTTCGTTAAAATCTTTTATTCCATAAGACGATTATATTATGAGTTCTAAGGTTCACACATACAACTTTAATCTTAAATTCATTGCAAATGTTTGCGAAGCTCCATAAAGTAACACAAACACACACTCACTCAGAAGTTTTCCACTTAACATGTGTAACATGTAATGGTGTATGTAAAGTAGCTGTAAGAGTGCGTGAATGTGTGTGCATGTGTGTGCGTGCATTGTATTTTTCCTGCTATTAAGAAATAACCAAAAGAGGCTTAAAAAATACTTTTTTTTTTTTTCCTTTTTTTTTTTTGACAAAATAATACACAAAAACAACAGCAACAACAAAAATAATAATAAAAACAACAGTCAAAAAGTTAAATTTTTTTTATTATGAATTTACATTTATTTCGCCCGTCAACATTTATTCCCTTTTTTCCTTTTATACACAAACATTTTTAGTCATTCATTTATGGTACTTTTTTTTGTTATTGTTCTCACAGAGGGAAGTTTTTTTGTTGTTGTTTTATTCGATTCGATTCAATGGGGAATAACTGTTGTTGTAAATGACTAAATTAATCTATCAAAAAAAGTAGTTGCCCTGTAGTTTTTGTTTAAATTAACACAAAAATCAGCGAATTAGAAATATTTTTTTTATCGTTAGAAAAAAAATGGAAAGTGAGAGTCAGAGAGCAAGAAATCGGATTATATTACTTGTATATATTTTTAAATAAACTTAACCTCAAAACACTCAATCGAAATTTTACAAAAATCGCCATATTCGTTTGTATCTCTCTATAGCAACCAGGTTTTTGTACACTGGTGCAAATTCCTATAAACGCATATTAGGTTTTTTAGCGCTAAAGGAGTGAAATCGACATATTTTTTAACACAATTTTTTGTTTGATCAAATTACCTTTGTAAAATTATTTATTGTTAAAATGACTAAAATTAGTGATCGAAAAAGTGCGTATGCAAATTTTTAAATATTTTTCACAAACCCCAACTTGGTCCTACAAAAAGTTAGCCCGGCATTCAAAGGTCTGCCGTCAAACTGTTTCAATGTTTTTCAACAGTATTCTCGATCGTGCGAGATATGAATCAGTCCTGTGTAGAATGGTTCTGTTGATTACTGGTGCACTTAGATAAACAAAAACAAGAACTACTTTTACGTTCCTATATTGTTTACCAGTTGATTTAGTAACAAGAAAACTCATTCTTCAGACGGCAATTATAGTGAATACCACAGGATACTGGAGATATTGGACGTATGATCACGCGAGTATCTTGGGAACGACTGATCCCAGAACTCATTGACTACTGCATACCTTGTCCGCTCATACAAAGAGCGTTTATCCACCTTTAAGGGAATTGTTGCATTTTCTCAAGTGGATGCATAACACATCTACACTGATGGTTCGAAATATAGGCCACAAAGATGGAGGTGGTGTCTTCATTGAGGAATTCAACATCCGTAAGTCTTTCAGGCTTCCGGGTGAGTGCATATCTATGACAATGGGAATCTTCATTATTACCAGTTTGTAGGACACCAATTCGATGGTAAGGTATCTATAGAAATCAAACATTTTCATATTATGACGAGTCATAAACCACGTGTGCAGAGCATTCGAAGATTGCTACTGGTTGTTAGGACCGATTAACCGTAATATGCGGATGCGCTAAGCGAAATTAGGTGAAACCTCGCAAAGGACACATGGTCACCTGTACGGTTGTCACTCACCGCTTGTAGAAATGCGTGGGGAGAGGAGATATATACAAAGGCGTGACAACGATGGGTAAACGGAAATAGTGTTTGTGCGAATATATGGGCAACATCATTCCTATTCAATGTCTCAAGAACTCTCTTGAAAGACACAATTGTTGCAGCATCTGTACATTGTCAGTTCGAGGTATATGCATTAAGAATAGGGCGTCCTGCAATGACTTTTGTAGGAGCTGTATGAATGGAGAGGAGGAAGAAGGCTGGTTCGGCGACCCAATTGCTCAATAGACTTTTTCGGAGTTTATGTGATGAGCTATTCATACTAGATAGTAACGCTCTCCCTCTTTTTCTTTCTTCTGGAACATGACTTTGCCTCGACCATTTTTCAAACCTCTAATCTGAATTCATTCATAACTTTACCCAATTTCATTTCTAAACTTTCTTTTATTTCAAATCTACTCTTACAGGTAACGCAAAAGGACCTTCAGGACCAACCTAACCTCAAAAAATCTCATACATTGCCAAAGAAATCTAACCTAAACTAGACTTCCTTAAGTCAAATTCACTTATTTTCCATTCAAAGAAAGATTTAATTCATTTCATGTTTATTTTTTTTGGTCCTGAAAATTTATGAATAAAAATATTGCAAAGTAACTGCAAAAAAAGCTTAAAAAATGGAAATAAAAAATTTGAATCGTGATGGACTCTGACGGTTTGTTCACATGTTTAATCCTCAATTAATCTGTAGGAATATATTTTTGATCATATTGATGGCATGAATTATGGTGTGAAAATTTGTATGACTTTTTTTCATAATTTTTTTTTAAAGCTGAAAAATATTTGAAATTTTTCACAAAAGAGCTTTAATAATTCTAATTTAATCATGGAGTATTTTGTAGAAGTCCCCATATGGTAATCAAAAATATATATATATATATATATATCAATCATACCGCTCTTTGAAAGGAATTAAGTGAAGATAATTATCGAATATATAAAAATCGTATATTATTTTTTATAATGAAAAGAAATTATTGGAAAAGTGTAGGACGTATAGGATCAGGCGAAGCGCACTGGGTATATGATAGTTAAAAATAAATATTGTTTTAATCGTATAAGTCAAGGCAACTGGATTAGGCTTCCAAGTATTCGGCAATGATGTTTGTGTTACACCATTTGCTTTAGATCCAGTTATGATCATAAGTTTCAAGATCTATAAACTGAGGATCAATATGATAACAATTTGATCAATATTTCATCAAAAAATAAATAAATTCAATTTCAATAAATTTGTTTACCAAATTTAAAAATTTTAACAAAAATTTGAAAAAAAATTCTAAATTTTTACTAAAAAAATTCAAAATTTACAATAAAAATGTTTTTCCTTAAATACAACTTTTCTCTAAAAATTGAATAAAAATATTTGTTTTTTTTTTTCAAATTCAAAATTTTCTAAGAAAAATTCAAATTTTCACTAAAAAATATTTTAATTCCAAAAATTCAAATTTCTCCAAATTCTAGTATTTTTTGATATAAAATATATTTTTTGTTAAATTTAAATTTCCTCTAAAATTCTAGTTGATTTTTTCAAATTCAAAAATTAAAAATTAAAAAAAAAAAATCTAAATTTTCACTAAAAATATTTTCACAAAAAATTATAATTTATACTAAAAATTCATATTTTAAATTTTTTCAAAAATGCTAGAAAAATTAATTTTTTTCAAATTCAAAATTTTATAAAAGATTAAAATTTTCAATAATAATAATTTTTTCTCCAAAAATTTTAATTTTATCTAAATATTTACTAAAAATTTATATTTCTAAAAACTCTAAATTTTTGCTTAAAATTAAAAATGAAAGATTTTATAAAAAAATAGAATTTTCAAATCATTTTTCTTTTTTTCGCAAATTTAAATTTCATCTAAAAATTTAGGAAAAAATTATTTTTTTCTAATTGAAAATTTTTTAAAAATTACAAATTTTCACTAAAAATTTAAAATTTACAAGAATAAATAATTTTTTTCTCTAAACGTTCAAATTTTCTTTAAAATTCTTGAAAAAAGTTATTTTTTCAAATTCTAAATTTTATACAAAAAAAATTACAATTTTCAATATTTTTTTTTTTTTTTTTCAAAAATTCAAATTTCATCTAAACATTTAGTAAAAGATTTATATTTTTTTAAATTCAAATTTTTTTAACAAATATAAACTTTCATTAAAAATTCAAATTTTCTTTAAAATTCTGGTAAAAATTCATTTTATCAAATTCAGAATTTTATAAAAAATTACAGTTTTCAAATTTCATCTAAACAATTAGTTAAAAAAATAATTTAGTAATAAAATTATAAAAAATGTCTAAAAATTTACTTTACAATAATAAATCAATTTTTCTCTAAAAATTCAAATTTTCTTTAAAATTTTGATAAAAATAGATTTTTTCAAATTAAGAATTTTCTAAAAAAATTTAAATTTTGATAAAAAATTCGTATTTTCATTAAAAACTTAAATTTTCACTAAAAATAAAAATTTTCAATAAAAAATCAAAATTTGAAATAAAAATTCAAAATTTGCAATAAAAATTCAATAAAAATTCACAACAATTAAAATTTTTCAATAAAATATTATTATTACTTTTATTATTATTATTATTTTCAATAAATTTAAGTCTTTTCTCTTGAATTAATTTTTATCTAAAAATTCGATTTTTCTTTAAAAATTTATTTTTTCCGAAAAAAGAAATCAATCAGTACCCTGAGCAGTATTCATTTGAAGATCTTTGGAAAACTTGTTTACCCTAAATTTTATTCCTACAAAAGTCTAATATTTCACTTTTAGAGGATTTGACCTTTTTTAAAGCAAATACTAAGCGGTTTTTAAAGCTCTGGGTTGGACCAAAACAATAGCAGGTTCCAAATCTGAGATTCCTTAACCAAATCAATCAAGACAAATATTCTTTGTTGTATAATATTTGGGTATTTATAAAGTACTCAATACCAACTACTTTTTGGGTCCTGAACTTACCTTTTTTCTTTCCTTCAGTACAGTTCAGTTACTTATGGTTCTTGGTCCATTTAACAACATCTCAATGATTTTGGTTTCTCAGTTTTTATTCCAGTTTTAACTTAAATTTTTCTCATCGAAATTACAGGTTTCCAGACAGTGTTTAAAAACTTTGATAGGGATAAGTCCAATATTTTGAAAAATTTATATCTAATAATTTTAGAATAAACTTTTTTTCGTAACCTCAAATAAATTTTTGTTAAACTTCTAATAAGCTGATTTCATATAGTCAAAAGTAGGGCTTGATTCAAACTCCTATAGATAATATGGAACTTGGTTCTGAATTTGAGATGATCTGTATATATAAATTGATAGATAATATTTTGAAAATAAAAAAAACAAAAAGACCCTGATACTTACTTTTATCTTCATCATTGTTTTAATGACCCATAAGTCATCCCAAAAAAAGTCTAAATAGATAATCCTAGCGATAGTTGGATTTAATATCGACAAATTGAATTTTATATATTTTTTTGCTTTAGTGTTTGAAAAATTCAGCATTCGATTAGGCTTCTTGAATACTTTTACGTAAGAGGGCGTTGATGTCAAAAAATATTTCGTGCACCATGTTCACAATTTTGAGGTTACATGCAAATTTTAAAGAATCTGTAGATCTGTAGGAAATATGAAAACATCTCTGTGTGATTGCTGAATCAAAATCGCGCTCAAGAACCGAATATATCAACAAGGACTTTATTAAATAGAATTTTGAATAATAAAATATAAATACAAGCTAAAAAGGTTTAATTGATTCAAGCTTCATTACTGCACACTATGCCTTTCGGTTCGAACATTCCGTTATTGTCAAAATCCTTTAAAGAAAAAAATTAAACAAAAAATTATTATAATTTTTTTTATTAAATATTCACTATACATACATTTCATTTCTTTTGTTTATTTTAGTTTAAATAATATTTTATTTTATTTTTTTATTTTTATTCGTAACACTGTGGTTATTTTTATTTAAATATTTATTATTATTTTTTTTAATAATTTTTTTAAATTTTTTTCTTGTTTAATATTCCAATAATTTGAAATAATTGTAAAAGACAAAAAAAAATATAGATTTACGAGGGACAGTTTGCAATACATAGATAAATTTATGCTGGAGATTAAACGGACGTTTTGAACAGAGTTTCAAAAAGAAAAAAAGTAAGTAAATAAGTGAAGGTTGTTTGGTTGGAGGAGGCGTTTTTTTTCTATTTTAAGTATTTATGGCTTTTAGAATTGTTTTTAAGTAAACAAAGGAAAGGAAGCAAGGAAGGAAGGAAGGAAGAGGGTCATATTTTTATAAAACAAATAAAATATATATTTGTAAGAGACAATATTTTTTTTAAATATAACAAAGTGCAACAAACATGTTTACATATGAAAAAATCACATAAAAACGAAATTTAGAGAATTCAGAGATAAAATTTAAATTTTCAGTTTTCATTGGTTAAAATTGTTTCAAAGTTTTAAAGTATATGAAATTTTTAAAGAATTTTGTAAATTAATTAAGTAAAATATATAACCTTAATATATATGACCTTAATGTGGATAATAAAAGAAAGCTAAGAGTTTTTGATAATTGAAAAAAACTTTTTTAGAAGTTTATCAGGATTTAAATAAAAAAGTCCTTTCAAAATTCTTAATTTTTAAATAACAAATTTAATTCATTAAGATTTTCAAAGATTAATTCATGTTTAACATAAATTTGTTTTTAAAGAACTTTTAAGGATTTCAAAGAAAGGACATTTTTTGAAAGCACATTTTTTTGTAATTATTCGGAATGATTTAAACTAATAATTTTAATATATTGTAGAGGATTTTAGCTTTTATTTGATACCCATATTGTTATATTTTGTTGAAAATTTTATATCCTTTCAAATTTTAAAATCCTTAAAAAAGAAAATCTGAGACGATAAGGAGAAACTGAACACGTAGTTTTATTCAGTATACTATCTAATATATATGCTAAAAGTATTAAATATAAATACTAAAAAGTATTATTTTTTACGCTCCAGGATTTTCAACAAAAATGTCCTTTCAAAATTTGTATCTCTGAATGGTAATGAAAATTGTATTTAAATTTGAATTTATGTAGGTTACACAAGATCAATTTAATGTGTAACATAAAATTTATTTAAATCTTAAAATCATTGAACAAATTTAAAGGATTAGAAACACAATTTCAAAGGATATCTTATGTGTTTTTATCCTGGATGATTTAAACTAATTATTTTTGTAGCTGTTATTTGCTACCCATAAATTTCAAGGTTACATAACCTTTCAAAATTTTAAAATCCATTTAAAAATATTGTCGGATTATATGGAAGAGAAAAACTTATTTTGAAAGGATAATTTTTTTTCAGATCCTGAATAATTTAAACAAATATTTTAATATTTTTAAAGAGATCTTTAGCTTTTATATGAATTCCATATCAATATATTTGTTGAAATTTTGTAAAATTCTAAAGCCCATTTAATGGAAAATCTGAACCGATATAGAACAAAATTAAAATGTATATTAAAAGAACATTTTGTTAAGTTATTATCCTGAATAATTAAAATAAATAATTTTCTATATTCCAGGGATTCTTAACTATTATTTGAAAACCATATTATAATTTCATTTAATTTTTGAAGGTTTTGAATTATTTCCCATTTTAAAGTTTCCTTTTAAAGGAAATCTGAACCGATATTGATAAAAATAAAGAATATTTTGAAAAAACATTTTGTGTTGTTTTGCCTACAACAAATAAACAAATATTTCTTTCTATATTCCAGGGATTCTTAACTAATATTTGGTATCAATATTAAAACTTCATTTTTTTAAAATTTTGAATTATTGCAATTTTTTAAGATTCATTTAAAAGAAAATCTGAACCGATATGGAAAAAAGGAAACCAAATTCTGAAAGTACATTGAGTTCCGTTTATATCCCGATTAAATAAAACAATTTTAAAGATTATTTTCTATTATTAGACACTCATATAGCAATTGTATTAATGTGTTGAAATTCTCATATACTTTCAAAATGTTAAAGCCCATTTAACAGAGAATCTGATTCGATAAGTTAAATCTAAAAACACAGTTATTTTCTCTTAAGTCTCTAGTTTCTTTATGTGTATCAAAATTTTTCCTTTAAACTGTTACACTTCGTTATAATTCTCAGTTTGAAAAATAGACCCTTCAAACAAATTTGATAATTTTTATATAAAAATTAAAACTCCAAAAAAAACAGAAAAAGAAACGTATTTATGTATTGGAGGGGGAGGGTGACAAGGTTGAGGTGTTATTATCAGAAGCCATCAAATTTGTTGTTTCTGTTGATGATGCATTTGCCGTTAAATTCAGTGACTGATTATGGTTGTCCTGGGTGATGTTTGTTGGTAATATTATGCTTGTAGCAGTAGTCGATTCAACACATTTAATATCCATATTCATCAGACTTGTTGTAGTTGTTGTTGGTTTACTATTGCTAATATTGCTACTACAGCTATGGCTGCTACAGCTGCTAGTGCTGCTACTATTGTTTGTGTTATTGTTGTTGCTGTTGTTACTGCTTTGTGGGCTTTTGGTATTATTAACTCCCTCCAAAGTTGTATTGTTATCGTTTGTTATTTTACTTAACGAATCGCCTGTTGCTGATGTCGATGAAGATGATGATGATGTTGTGGTGGTGCTAATGGTAGTGGTGTTGGTTGTTGCTACTGTGGTTACTGACTTTTGTTTGTTGTTATTTGTTGTTTCATCATCAATCATTACAGGCTTCAAATCAATTTGCATTGTTTCATTTTCTATTGATGTTGATTTTGTTGATACAACATCAGTTTCTGCTGCTGCTGATGCTGCTGCTCCTCCAGCCTCATCTCTTTCTCTATTTAATGGACATTCAAAAGGTTCATTGATTTCATTTGTTGTTTCTCTACATATTTGACCATTTTCTTCTGGATTTACAAGTCCTTTTAAAGGTGTTTGTGTCTTTTGTTTTTCGCATGTTTCTGGTTGAAAATGTTGCTCATTTTCATTGAACGACTGTTCCTTAAGTTCAGTGTCTTTTTCATTATTATCATTTGGTTTAGTTGTATTATTTTCAGTACTTGTATTTTTGAAAATTTCCACTAGATTTTCCTTATGGTTGCCGCCTAAAGCATCCGGTTTTAAAATGTCTTTATTCTGTTCTTTAGTCACTTTATCATCATTGTCAGCATCCTCAACCTTTTGGGCTTCTTTATTTTGCAATAAATTTAAAGGAATTGTTTGTTGTGCCAATTGTTGTTGGTGTAGTTGTTGTTGTTGTTGTTGTTGCTGCTGCCTCTCCTCTGGTTGTATATTTTTATTTTCCGTTTGAGTGTTTTCAAGTATTTCCTCTGCTTTTTCAGCTGTCAATGTTTTTGTTGTGGCTGCTTCTGCTTCTACTCTTGTTGTTTTGTTGTTGTTGTTGTTCTTGCCGTTATTGTTGTATTATTTGCGGAAGTTGGATTTTGATATTCATCCCTCTGATTTGTTTCGACATCTTGTAGACACACATACACACCGACACACACACACAGACCCGGCAGACATCCAAATGCCACATAAACAAATGTAAAGGAAATAACACAATATTAGACAACAACAACAGCAACGGCAAAATCAAATCCAAGATTTATTCAAGTAGTCGACAATCATGCACAGTGTAACGTAGCATAAAGTAATATTCATAAAGTAGACAAAAAAAGAAAGAAAGAAATAAAAAGAAATGAAAAGAAAAGAAAAAAGAACAACATTCAATCATTAATAATCCAAGTTTATATAACAGATTGATGTTTATTGCTAAAGCAACAGGAAATAATAACAAGAGCATAACGAAATATAAAACAACAACAACAACTACTACTTCAATACAATAAAAAAAATATGAGGAAAAATATATAAAGGAAGACAACAACAACAATAAAAAATATATGTTTAGGAATGAAATTGACACATCATAAAAACATGTTATTTGCCCTTTTTTTCTAATTCGTCTCCACCATAACTCACTTTTATTTTTGTTAAGGATATTCAAATGTTTTCAAATGCTTTTAGCCATTTTGTTGGTCACAATAGATTTTTAGAAGCTTAAAAATACAAATACACCGCTAAAAATTGAGAGCCTTAAATGAAAGCTTTCTTATGCAATTTATACCTTTTCAATAGGAATTTTAATAAAAGAGTTATTAGCATTATTTCGTTATAAACTTTAAATTTATATTAATCATACGCTCTTAAGGCATTTTTTAAAAATTTGGTAATAACTCCAGTGAAGGAGGAAAATTGAAAAGTTTTCCTTAATGATTTTTCATTCTCCAATGAATTTAGTTTAAATTTATGTATAATTGGAGTAACCAAATTTAAATTACAGTTCGTTTTAACTTTTAACAATTTTCCAAATGGAAATATTCTAACCAGTCTGTTTTTAAGACATAGTAAGTGAGATCGAAAAATTCTTAACACACGTATTTCATTAAAACTTTTTGCAAAAAAAAATTTTTGGATTTTCTTGAATCTGGTCCTACAAAAACTTGGCCCACTGTCCAAAGGTCTGCCATCAAACTGTTTTCAATCTTATTAAACAGTAATAGAAGAACTTGAGGTTGTCCACATGGTGTTTTTAAAGCCAAAAAAATAGAAAGCATTTTTCAAATGAGCTTTCAAGACATCCGGTTGGATAGCAGACTGGTTAGCTCAGAGCTCGAGCTATTTGGAACGAAAAATTAAAGCTAATGCAAGCTTAAAAGCATACAAGGCTCAAAAAGTTCTTGGCAGGAACAATTCTAAAAATGTAGAGGCAAAAACCAGAGCAAGAAAATTGAATCCAGTTTCTTCCGGTCAATAATGTTTTGTTGGTGATGCTCGGAATAATGTTGAAAAAAAATATTGGGGCCCAAAAGCCGATATTTATATCAAGGAATATTGACAAAAACGGCTGCTTTCATTCATAAGATTTCATAACGTGTCCATTTATTTTTGACCTGAATTGGCATCATGTCACTAAGGCCTTGAGTGGTACAAGAACAATAATGTTGTTTTTGTATCAAGAGAGCTAAATCTTCTAAACTGTCCGGAGCTAAGGATAGTTTTAGGCCAAAAAACCAAATAACAATAAACTATTCAACTGCGTTTTTTTGTATTAGGAAGAACCAGCTGGACAGAAGGACGGTTATGATTAAATCGTCTCAGGAAATGATTCTGATTCGAACAGTATATTGAAAAATGGTGTTAAGCCGTTACAAACATGTGCACAAAAGCTCAATAACCCAGGCACCACAGACATTACTTTAGAGATACATCATTAAGAAAAGCTCTTTTCTCTCAGTGTATTTTATTATAATTTTTTTTTCAAATACAACAACAAAATTTAATGACATTCAAAACGTTTAAAGCGTAAAATAATAATAGAAAAAATAGAATAGAAAAGAATAAAAAATATATTTACATTTGTTTTAATTTCCGGAAATATTTCCTTTAAAATAAATAAAATACTGATTTTCATGCATGAAATTTTCTTTAGAACGAAATGATAAATTGAGTATGAGAATTTTTAAGGAAATAACGACAACAACAACAAATATAATTAACATAGAAACAACTAATGAAGGAGTTAATTAATAGAAAAAGAGATGATTTAGAGGAACGTAGGATGGATGTCTGAAATAGCAAATTTTGAAACTCAATAAGAAATTAGAGGAAAAAATTGAACCACAATATTTTGATTTAAAAATTTTATCGCCTAAAGAGTTTCTGAAATAACTCTTTAGGCGGAGAAACGATGCAATTAAAACATTAATTAGAACACAGCTATTTGCCCATTCTCCGACACGGTCCGATGTAGATAAGGATCGTATCGGAGAATGGACATAATTAAAAAATTCTTAAAGTTTGGAAGAGGAAGTGACAGCAGGAGATTATTTAATGACATTATTTCGTAGATCACATGAAGATCGAAATCGTTTTAGCCACGTCCGTCTGTAGTTTAAATCTCACATACAAAAAAATAAGCGTATTATTTCGTCATTCCTGAAGAAAGTTCGATTTTCAAAATCGCAAATTCTTTGTAATACAACAAAAAACTAAGGGCCGATATCTGAAACAGCATTTTAGGCGATTAAATTTGAAAAAACCCTTTTTCAGTAAGAACTGATATAAATAAAAGGCTGCATTTCGAATTTTTCATATCGGGTCAAATTTTAAATCGATTTAACATATAAATCAATATGGAAATTAAATGACCTTATTATGGGAATAAGGAGTGAGATCTAAAAACTTTACACTTTTTATTTGATTGAAATTTTTATTACAAAAAAAAAAGACAAGTAAAAATTATAGTTGGTCAAGCCGCTAATTAATACCCTACACCACATTGTTGGTTATTAATGGCAGCTATCAAAAATTAATGATTGACCCTCGTATAAATATATTTTCTAATTAATAGTGCAGTATAATATAGTACTCATTTTTATGTATGATTTGTGCGCTTTAAAAGGACTTCTTCTAGAGAGATAATACGAGAGCTAGATGAAATTATGTACCGACCCTCGTAAAATTTCGTACATCGATTTTTGCTTATATTTATCTTAATTTTGCGAATTCTTGCGTATATATGAGTTTTAAGCCCTTGCAAGTGTTATTATTAAGGGGAGTTATATGGGACCTATGAAAAATAATGGACCGATTCTCGTATAATTTGCTACATCATTTTAGAAAATTATTAGATCTATTTGGGCCAAATTTCAAGACTTTTATGATCATCCGGGAGAAACATTTGTATGGGGGCTAAGTGAAATAATGGACCCGTTATCACCAATTTCAAGAGGCATTGTCCTTGTGCCAAAATAATGACACATGCAAAATTGCGACCGGCATTTTATTCACAAGATTTACATGAACTGCCAGCCACACGGCCGGACATTGTAAAATCAACTCAGAAAATGATTCTGAGTCAAAAGTAAAAGTGGTGGTAGCAATAATAAACACAAAAGAATTATACCCCAACCACCTACGGTGGTGTAGGGTATAAAATAACATTTTTACTTTTATTCACTGAAGACAAAATTTGGAACTGTTTTTCGCAAACATTTTCATAAAGTTTGTAAAGTATTTTCGTACACTTTGCTCGAACAGGTATAAAAGCATACAAGGCCCAAAAAAGTCCATTACAGGAGTTTTGCTATATTTAAAAGCCAAACACAGAGTACGGAAATTGCAGTTAATAACGTATGACGAAACGTATATACTGGCAGATCTTTCGTAAATTCCTGATCAACAAATTTATATTGTTGATGCTCGTGGAAATGTTGAAGAAAAGTTTGGGACCCAAAATCAGTCAAAATTTGACAAAGAATTCTTGATCTGGCAAGTCATATGAAGTTGCAGCAAAAGAGGCCAAACGTTTGATACAATTCCCTCTATAAATACCGAAATTTACATTTGGAAATATTTACAAACAAGACTGTTTTCATTGTTTGACTTTCCATACTGCCACATACTGTACCCTCGATTGGTACAATAACAAAAACAATAATGTGATATTTGTATCAAGAGTGGCAAATCATCTAAACTGCCCGGAGCTAAGGCCAGTGGAGAGATATTGGGCGTTTGTTAAAAGAGAATTGAAGAGCACTGAAAAAAAGTGTTCAAAAGCGTGAGAGACTTTAAACAAAGATGTACAAACTGCTCAAGCAAAGTGACAGAGAGCATTTTTTAAGACTCTTTTCGATCTCACACCTTAATCGGTTTTAAGCGATTTTAACAAATAAGAATTGTTATTTATTTAAATTCATTTTCTTAATTTAATTTATTTAAATAATTTTAACAATTAAATTTAAATATGGGAAAAAGTGAAAAAAAAATTAAAATAATTTTTTTTCTATTCTCTTATTTATTTCAATTTAAAATTCTACAAAAATAATTATAATTAATTAATATTTAATAATTTGCACTTTGACATTAAAATTTATTTGATGAAGTTGTAATTTTTTTTTTATTAAAAAAAATGAAACCAAAAAGTCAATAAAATCAACTAAATAAACTAAAAATTCAATTCAAATCAAATAACAATTGAAAAAAAAAAAAAAAAAAAAAAAAAAAAAAAAAACATTTTGTAAATTTTATTTAATCAGTGATTTAATTATTAAAAATGTCATAAATAAATCATAAAATTTTATAATTAATTTCATTATTTAATGAATTGACAAAAAACACAGTATTTAATTTTTTTTTTTATTTACATTCAAATGAAAATATTTAAATTTAAAATAAAATATTTTTTAATTATTAAATTTTAAATCTGAAATATTTAAGTCTCTTTTTTAAATATTTTTTTTTTATTCAGAATATTAATTTTTAATTTTTGTTTCTTTTTTTTATACCCTCCACCACCACGTGTGGTGAAAGGAGTATATTAACTATGTCATTTTGTGTGTAACGCTAAGAAGGAATCATCTCAGACCCCATAATGTATATATATCTGACTCGCTTTAGCTATGTGTTTGTCTCTCTGTTGATGGCACTCGCACAACTACAATAATTGATGGAGCTCAATGAAAAATTGCCCTGAGCATTTTCTATAGTCCTGATAAATTTCCTACTCAAAACCACTCAGAACCAAATATCGTACGTAATATTAACAAAAAACTTTCGTAGAACTTTAACCAAAAAAGGTGTTTAATATACAGATTTTTATTCTAATTAACATAATTTTTTTCTTCAAATTGAAAAATTTTCTTCAAATATAATAAAAAAAAGTTTATTCTAATTAACATAATTTTTCTTCAAATTGAAAAATTTTCTTTAAATATAATAAAAAAAATTTAATCAAAAAAAATTTTTAATAAAAAATGTAAAATTGAATAAAACTTCGTTGAAAAAAATTAACAAAAAAAATGTTATATCAATATATTTTTAGTAAAAGCGGCTGTAATGCATTGCAAAAGAATAAATCACAAGTTTATTCAATTCTACGTACAAAAATGAAGTTAATTTGAATAAAATTTTTGTTAATTTAACAATTTTTTACATCAAATAATTTTGTGTAGTTTTTTTTTGTCATATTAAATAAAATATGACAAAGGAAATGTTAACTGAATATAATAGATATATATATACTATCTAAAACCAGCTCTTACCCGGTGTGCTTTGCTGTAGACAAATCACAAATAGACGTGTAATAAAAATAATTAATAATAATTTAATTGATACCTAATTCTCGCTGTTGTAGATCTATAAATATTCGATAATCAATATTTGCTTTGTATGAGTAGTACTATATTCTTGGTCCTTAATATTTTACGAATTAATTTATTACAAATATTTAGCGAAATTCTTTCAACTAAAGTTTTATAAATTTCAATATAAAGAATTTATGTTTGTCAAATTGAATAATTTAGTATTCAAATTAAATAATTTTATACAGAATAACCACATTTTTAATACCGAATCCAAATAGTCATATTGACAATTTTTCGTCAATTTGAAGAATTTTCAAAAAAAATTAACAAAAAGTTTCGTTGTGATGAATAAAAGTTTCGTTGGCTGATATTTAACATACTTTTCTTCAATTCCACACTATTTTTCGTTATATACACTATTCTTCTTGGTTCAGTGCAACAAAATCGATTCAGTATATTAAAAGATATAAACCGATATCTGAGGAAACCTCTAAGTTCATGCAAAAAAAAACTTTCGTAAAATTTTCAATTATAAATCGACAAATTAGAATGAAAATTGTTCCATAATATTATTCTATTGTACATTATTTCGATGCCAAAAATTATCATGTATCATAATGAATATATATATATATATATTCCTGCATCAAATCAAAATCTTAGTCGATTTAGCTATATCCGTCTGTCTTTCTGTTACCGACATGCTTACATTCTCAATAATTGACAGAGCTCAATGAGAAGTTTCCTATTTAAATCCCGCAAAATCGGCCATAATATATAAAGTAATATGTTACCTTGTTACCATTCCAAAAATTATCAAAATCGGTTCAGTAGAAAAAAATTATTGGAACAAATATAATTAATTTTCCCCAACCATGTTAAACAGATGATGTCGGATTTAAAAATTATCAAAGAGAAAAATAAAGTTGTTTTCAAATCATGAACAAGAATCTATAATTTATTCCGGTCGGACTTAGCTGTATTTGGGGGCGTGGCAATCATAAAAATTTTACATTTCAGAAAATAGCATTAACTATTCTTTCATTCTAAGGGGCGACCGAGGGAACTTGCATGTACAAAGAATAACGTATTTATTTCATCAAACGCATTTGTGGTGAAGGGTATTGGAGAATCGGCAAAGTCGAATATAATATTTTTTTTTTTACTTATTTTTATCATAAATTTAAATTTTTAAAATAAATTTTTATCTTGATTTTTTTTATTTTGTTATTTTTTCCCATCAAAAGTTAAATTGACTGTAGTTAAAATGAGAAAGAGTGAATGAGGGTGAAAGAGAGAGAGAGAGAATTCTCGTATATAAAAATATTTAAATTTAAACTGACATTTGGTAAATATGCATAAAATTTATATGCAAATTTAAAAATGAATAATGAAGAAAAAAACACAATATTATTGGATGAACACAAAAAGATTTGGACAGGCAGAGGCAGAGGCAGTCAGTCAGTCAGTTAGCTAACGCTATATAACGGTCTTAGTGATGGTTATGGTGGATTATTTTTTTTTTAATACAAAACAAAAATTGTTTTTGTTTTGAATAAAAATTATTCACCACCATTTAAACCCACCATCAAGTGATTTGGTGAATGAAAACATTTTTCTTTTTTTTTTTTTTAATAATTTTATTTTAATTTCTATTGACACTTTTTTTAGGAGGAAAAACAAGATCAGAATTATGTTAAGTGTTTAAATTTCACATTTAACGAGGGATAGATAGAAAAAACTTTTGCTTAGAAAATGATTTATTAAAAATTTAATTTAGTAAAAATTTTAATTTTAAGTGAAAATTTGAATTTCTAGTAAAAAATACTAAATTTTAAGTGAAATTACAAAATTTTAACAAAAATTGTAATTTTAACGAAAATTCGAAATTTTAAGTGAAAATTTTAAGTGAAATTTAGTGGAATTTTAAACAAAAAAGGTGATTTTTACTTAAAGGATTTTTCGTATTTCTTTTTTTTTTTTAGAAAAAATTGGTCTTTATACCCTCTACCACCCAGGTGGTGTAGAGAGTATATTAACTTTGTCATTCCGTGTGTAACGCTAAGAAGGAATCACATAAGACTCCATAAAATATATATTTTTTTTGGTCGTACAAAAAGTTGTTCAATCATTTCAATGTATCCAATGTTATTAAACAATATCGGGAGAAATCCTAATTAAGGTAGAAGAAGGGTCCATGTAATGTTTCTATAGCAAAAAAAATCATTATCAAAAGAGCCTTCAGCACGTCCGGTTAGAAAGCACCCCGGTTAGCTCCGACGCTTGTTCTGACACTGAACTTCCTGATCAAACATTTTAGGTTAATGTCGCTCGATAAATGCCAAAGTTTAGGACCCACAAGCTGTGAAAATTTCCCAAAACGTTCTTGTGACGTTTGAAGGTGCCAATCATTTGTTACAACGAGCTCTATAAATACCGAAATTTACATCAAGAAATGTTATAAACAAGATTTCCTTCTTTTCCAGAAATTTGTGTCCATTTATTTCTGGACTGACATTGGCTTCCAGTTACTATGGTAAACAAGCCCTTGAATGGTAGAAGAACATTAATGTGGCATTTGTACCAAGAGAGGGAAATCCTCCAAACTGGCCGGAGTTAGGGACAGTAGGATGATATTGGACTCTTATTAAAAGAGAATTGGAGACCACAAAAAATAGTTCGAAATTGTGGTAGATTTTTAACGGAGTTGGGCTACCTGTTCAAGCAAAACACTTTCATTTTGTTTTTATTAACAAATATATATGTTAAGAATTTTTCGATCTCACTCTTAGTTATAGTAATATTATATTACTCTTTAGTCATATTCCTCCTTTTTTTGCGATCACCAAATAAAACTTTGGAATTTTTTTTTCGTCCAAGTTTCACATTGTAGCTTCAGAAAAATAATCATTGCGATCACAATGAAAATTATATCATCTAGAATACGTTCATTCACGCATTTTTTCAGCTTGACTAATTTAAGTCATTTTTATATTTTTTATTTCGATAATTATCTTATCATGAAATTAGTGAATTATCGTCACTTTTGAAATAAATGTTCATTTGCCAAAACCTGGTATTTTTTGAATTACAAAGTGGACTGATGCTGGTATGGGATTTGTCTTTGTTAGCCAGTGGCTTTTTCGTAGAATGACTGCTCTTGATGTTAACTGTTTCACAGTTCTAATAGCTAAATTCTGTAAAATCATTTCGACCCAAAGATCTTGTTAAAAAAATAGGTCCTTCCATATGAAGTCTTCTTTTTTTTTACTTTGGGAGCTGAAGTGTAACAATAACTTTCATCTCACTACATAATTTCTCTCAACTACTCAACATAATTTCTACTCATATAAATTTCCTCTGTCTAACGACCATGACTTTTATGCCTCCTTTACTTTATTTCCTCACCCCCTCACCACCACGCATTCAATATGGAACAAATTCTACAATTTTTTACGCTTGTTAATGTCGATAACAAATAAAGAGTAAAAAGGGAAGAGAGGAAAGGAAGGAAAAAATAACATTTGCCACACTTAATAAATAAATAGAAAAAGCAAAAACAAAAAAATAACAGAAAATTCCAAACTATTAAATCTGAATATTTAAGATTAAATCTCTGTTTATAGTCCAAAACACAAAAAGAATAGAACTTAAATAGTTAAAGGGGTTACGACTACTCATCACACATATTAAAATAAATTAATAGAAAAAAACAGGAAAAATAATTTCAATCTCAGACTCCTGTCTTTCGTTTTCTACGCCACATTATCACAATTATCACCACAAAATGAAAATAGTGAAAATGAATGGACGGACAGAGAGACAGACGGACAGATGGATTGATGATTGAAAAATTAAATGTACCAAGTTAAGGTTTTCGACTCTTTTTAATATTCTTCGTAAGATCGGATCTTTTAAAGAGTAATTTTACCAAGAAGAGTTTTATTTCATTTTCTCTCTTTTAAATCTGCAAAATGATTAAATTCAAAAAAGAGTGAAATCGAAAAAAAGAGTTTAAAATGGAATAATTCGCACAAATTGTTTTGATGTTGTATGTAGCAGGCAAAAATATTTGTTATTAAGCTAAAAAGGAATGAACCTTTTTACGAATACACAAACGTACTTACAGCAAGAGGTTTCTGTGATTGTACATTTTTCTTTTCAACCATTTCGCATTTTTAGATCGAGATAAAAAATTATCCTATTTTTTTACTCTTAACTGAAAGAAGAGTAAAATAATAAATAAAGATAAAAATTTAAATAAAAAAAGAGTTTTATTTTTTAATCTTCGCAAAGATGAGTCAAAATTAAGATCATTTCAAAATAAAGATTTTGCTCCCAATTTTTTCATACCCTGAAATGTAAGAAGAAGCAGAACAGCCTTAAAGCCCTATGTCTAATATTTGAAGTCAAAAGCCAAAGGGTTCTTATGTTTATTGTAGTTATTGTATGTTTGTATGTGTGCTCCTTTGGTCAGATTGAAAGGATTGTGAAGAGTGAAAAAAACACATCATTTTACAGGATGATGATTTCTGTGTGAAATTAAATACTTTCTGCATCATCCTGCGAATAAATTAGAGTGTCATAAAAATATTTTGCGTTTTCTTTTCATTTAATTTAATCCCATCAAACAGTCATTCAATCATTCAGTCATTCAGTCATTCAATCATATATATTTTGATTTTGATTCATTCAGAAAATTACAAAAGTGTTTTTCACAATTTCACTTTTATTTAATTTATTTTTCACATTCAAGTAAAAGAAAATTCCAATGAACAATTTTCCAATTTTATTTATACCCCTTCACCGGCATAAGTGGTGAATTTGGCACTATCGTTCCATAAAATTTATAAATTAGTTAAAACGGAAGGAAAATCTATTGACTATGACGTAAACTAGACATAAGTCTAATCCACTTACTACGACACAAACTAATCAACGATTAAGTCTACTGACTATGACATAGACTGAACAATAGTCCAGTAAAGTCTATTGACTACGACATAGTCTAGACAATAGCCTACTCTACTTAATACGTCATATAGTAGTTGTCTGGGAAAATGACTACGTCATAGACTAGTCAAAGTCAATGACGTATTAACAGCGTCATTCGACAACATAATCATATACTAGACATTTAGTCTATTCATAGACTGGATAGTCTAGTCATAGTTCTACTTCAGTTCTAGTTGAAGTTTTGTTCTAGTTCAAGTTCAGTTCTAATTCAGTTCAAGTTCAGTTCTATTGCAGTTCTAGTTCAGTTCTACTTCTAGTTTAGTTCTAGTTCAGCTCTAGCTCAGTACTAGTTTAGTTCTAGTTCAGTTCTAGTCCTTGTTCAGTTCTAGTTCTAGTTCAATTCTAGTTCAGTTCAGTTTTAGTTCAGTTCTAGTTGAACTAGAACAGTTCAATTCTAGACTGACAATAGCATAGTCATAGACGAGATAATAAGGCAAGTGATATACTATAAACTTAATTTAGTCACAGATTAGACAATAAGTCTAGACAAAGGCTATTAAGTGTAGCATTAAGTGGACAAACTAGTATATTGGCTACGTCATATACAAGACAATGATCTATTGACTATGGCAAAGACGTTGACATAGATTAGTGTGACTTGTTGTCTAGTATATTTAGTAGTCATTGTCTATTTCGTAGTCAAAATTTGGTAGTCTTGCCTATGACTGCGTCGTAGAATAAGCAATGCTTTTGTTTATTGACTAAGTCATATACTTGACAATAGTTTAATTTAATGACTACAAAATAGACTAGAAAATATTCCAGTCCATTGACTGCAACATAAACAATACTCTAGTCCTTTGACATGATCTTATAACTAACACCTCGAAGTCACGAAGTCACTTTGGTGGAGGGTATTTAGAATTCGACTTAGTGTAATGTTTAACTAAATTGTTATTCAATGTTGTTTTTATTAAATTATTTGTTTTTTTTTTTTGTTTTTTCATTTAAATAATTTCAAATGATTTAACAATCAATTTAATTTGTTTTCGGGTTAAATCAAAGGGAAAACAAATCTGAAGTCATCATTTTCCTTATTTTACATATTTTACAATAAAAAGGAATCTTCTCTCTCCCATTCAATTCCTTCACTTAATTCTTATTTCAGGTGTAGAGAATCGTACACATTCTTAATATCATTTACATGTACAACAATGAACACACATATACCAATACAATAATACACATACACACATTTACATACATATTATATTATATATTATTCATTCACCCTTATCGGCCTTTATTTCAAAATATTATTGTTGTGTGAATAACAAGTTATATTGTTAAATTTAATAATATTAAAATATGCCTTCATCGTCAGCATCGATATAAACATCCTGATTTTCATTCCCATCAGCATAGTAACACACATACATACACACACACACACACACAATCATCAACATCATCATCACTATCAACTTCATTATCATTATCTTCATCAGTTGATATTTAGTAACACAAATGAAATGTAATGAAAAATGAAGAGGAATGAGAAGGTTTAAAATTTTATTCATTCATTCATTCATTCAAACATTCATTCATTCATTCAATATTGAAATCAGATAGATTTGAATATTTTGCTATTGTTGTTGTTGTTATTTTTGTTGTTGTTCCATATAGAACATTTTCACATTTAAGGGGCAAAATAATAAAAATAATCATAATAACAACAACAACAATAATAACAATAACAATAAAATAAACCTCTTGAAAAGTTAACACTTTAACAACAACAACAACAACAACAATTTACTTATTTGTTGTAGTTTTATTTTAAGTATTTTATTGGTTCCCCTGATGTACTTGAAACTTAATTTAGTGGAATTTAATATTTCATGATTTTGGATTTGAGTTGTCTTCAAAAAAACAACTTTAATATTAGAAAGGGGAGGCAGGAGGAGGGTGTTTTAAAATATTTTAAGAAACTGATTGGAGAAGGTACCAAAAATTAAACCGAAATAATGTTCATGTAGTGGAGAAGATCGGAAAAATCTTAATGTCGTAGACTGGAAAAAAAGTCGACTTCACTAAAAATTCAAATTTTTACTAAAAATTCAAATTTTCACTAAAAATTCAAATTTTCACTAAAAAAATTCAAATTTTCACTAAAAAATCAAATTTTCACTAAAAATTCAAATTTCCACTTAAAATTCAAATTTTCACCAAAAATTCAAATTTTCACTAAAAAAATTCAAATTTTCACTAAAAAAATTCAAATTTTCACTAAAAATTAAAATTTTCACTAAAAAGTTCAAATTTTCACTAAAAAATTCAAATTTTCACTAAAAATTCCAATTTTTACTAAAAATTCAAATTTTCACTAAAAATTCAAATTTTCACTAAAAATTCAAATTTTCAATAAAAATTAAAATTTTCACTAAAAATTCAAATTTTCAATAAAAAATTAAAATTTTCACTAAAAATTCAAATTTTCAATAAAAAATTAAAATTTTCACTAAAAATTCAAATTTTCACTAAAAATTCAAATTTTCACTAAAAATTCAAATTTTCACTAAAAATTCAAATTTTCACTAAAAATTCAAATTTTCACTAAAAATTCAAATTTTCACTAGAAATTCAAATTTTCACTAAAAATTCAAATTTTCACTAAAAATTCAAATTTTCACTAAAAAAATTCAAATTTTCACTAAAAATTCAAATTTTCACTAAAAATTCATATTTTCACTAAAAATTCATATTTTCACTAAAAATTCAAATTTTCACTAAAAATTCAAATTTTCACTAAAAATTCATATTTTCACTAAAAATTCATATTTTCACTAAAAATTCAAATTTTCACTAAAAATTCAAATTTTTTACTAAAAATTGAAATTTTCGCTTAAAATTAAAATTTTCACTAAAAAATGTAATTTTTCACTAAAAATTGAAATTAAAATTAAAAATGTCTTAAAAAATCCCAATAACAATTTATATATTAAACAATAACTTGTGTGTATGTGTGGGTGAGTAAGAGATTTCTTAAAAATATTAATATTTCATTTCAAATATAGATTAAACAAATAAGCACCTGTTATTTATTTACGCTTCTTATTTTGCTTCTTTTTCATCCCATTAAGACATTTTAATATAATTTTTTCCATTTTTCGGTTGTTATGACAAATAATATTTTAATATTTATTTCTTTATTTGGGGATTTCATCTTTTTCTGTAAATTTTAATGACGTGATGATACTTTTACAACAATTTGTTTTTGTTGTTATTTTTTTTAATATTTATTTTTATTTGATTGTTTGTATTAAAAATTAATCCGTAAAAGTCTATTATTATACAAACAAATATTTGTTGACTGAAACGAATTTTAATATTTTTGTTTTTGTTGTTGTTGCTTTCTTTCATTTGATTTCCAATGAATCATTATTCTGATTATAATTCTGATTATTTTCACATTTTTTATAATCAGTTTTTAATGTGATTTTTGTTATTCACCCAACAAAAATTATGTGAAATGAAAATGGAATGAAAATTTTAAAAATTTGGAAGAAATTTTTATTGGAATATTAAAATGAATAATTGAAATGTTTGCTGGGTGGTTTTTGGATGTTTTCTTTATATAACAAATATATTTTTTAGATTTTTCGACTTTTTTTTGCAAATTTGTTTATTTATTTAATTTTAAGCTTTTTAATTTCAGAAAATCTATTTTAATTGGTACATTTTCCTCATGACATGATGATTAAGTGCATGATCCACGATGTCTTGTCAATAATAATAATAACGTTCTTAAGGAACCAGGAAATAAACCAAATTAAAGAAAACAACAAGCGAAAGAGACAAAAGGTTCCTTAACGGAAAAATGGATTAAACTCAATAAATCAACAATTTAGAACAAAAATTGTCCAAATCGGTTTAGTATAACAAAAATTATAGCCAAAATTTTAATTAATTTTATGACCCATTAGGTGTTCTTGGGTTGTATTTAGGAAGAAATTTTGTATATGTTTGTGAGTGTATTACTTCACAAATGCGTGATGAAGGGTATAATGGATTCGGCACAGACGAATAAAGTTCAAATGCATATAACTTTTGGTTCCTTAAAGATATTGTAAATTTTTTTCTTCACAAAATTTTGTCATTTGTTCTTATTATAATTGAGGAAAACAGATAAATTTTCATCCCGCTATAGCATTACAATGTCTGGATCATTTTGAATATTTTTATCACCAGAGGTGTAGTAATTTAGAACCCTGTGGACTGGCCCCCATTATATTCACAATGACTATGCTGAAAATTTAAAATTTCCAACATTTCTGTCAGCACCGCGTAAAATTTCCTTGTCATCGGGCGAATCGTGCAAAATTTACTTTCATTATACTCTTTATCACCATACAAGGTTGGGATATTACATGTTTCTGCTGACATTTGTAATATGCAGAAACACACACCTTTAGGAATATCATTCGACTAAAAATGACTTTCTAAGTTCATTTAACGATGTCCATCCATCTGTCTGTCCGTTAGGCTGACTTTCCATTTAAAGGTTTTGACCATTCTACAGGTCGCATTTTAAAAATATTTTTATGGAATTTGAAATATTTTTTTACCAAGAGCGAAGACTATTGAAGTTGGTCCACATATAAAAGACCGTAGATCCCATATAGCCCACTTTCGTAAATCACTTTAAGTCTCGAAAAAATTTTTAATATTGTAATGATATTTCGTATGTTTGAGATCTTGTTCAACCAGAAAATAGCAAACAAAATTTTTCGAGGATCAATCCAATATTTTCTAAAGCCTTCAAATGACTTTTCGAAAAGTCCCTTAATAATATAATTCTGATAACGATAATAATGGAATGCACAATTCCTTATTTTAAGCGATCAGATCAACATTTTCTACAACTCCCATATGGAACCCATTTTCGGAAATTTTTGAAACTTCTACCGGATTAAGCCACAAAGGGATCATTAGCATAAAATGTTTAAAAATTAAAAAATCATAAGAAGGAAATCTCTTGGAGTATAAAGAGAATACAAATCGATTTTTGGGAAATAATTTTGTAACTTTGAATATAAATTAAGTGAAAAACATGAAACATGATTTATACGATTTGAGATTTTGGGTATTTCGATATGGAAAAGTAGGAATTTTTTAGTTTCTTGAAATTTCAAAATAATCGATATTCGTTTAATATTTATTTATGTTTTAAAACTTTTTTAATTAATTAATTTAATTAAAGTTTTTTATAAATATTTGACCACGAATGACATTTCACTTAATATTTCTTAAAAAATTTTTTTGAATCTTTAATTTTTAACTTTAAATGGATACCAAATATTTGTGTAAAAAGTTTATACCATGACTGAAAATCTACCCTAATTTGGGTTGCCTCTGGTAAAATTTAGTTATCATTACATTTTTAAGAAAATTACAAAAAAAAAACTTTCGTTGGCACAATTCTGAATAGATTTAAATATATATTAAGACATTCGATACTGAAGTAATCCTTTACACTGAAAAAAAAAACATGAAACAAAATCAACATTGAGCATAGTTGATTCGAGATTGAATAATTTATTTTTAATTTAGTTTAAATAAAACATTTTTACGTTTGTGGTGAAATATTATTGTACATATTTTTGCAATTATTTTTAAGTAGTAAAACTTAACTGTTTTTACTGTGAAACAATGTTAAATTAACATTTTTTATCTATGAAGCAAAATCATTAATGAAAAAAAAGTAAAATTATTTCTACTTTTCTCTGCGTGTATGGCTATTAAAAGGCGAAAATTGATTAATAGAAAATAAAAATATTATAAAACGATGTTTAAAAAATCACTAAAATATAAATCAATATGAAGTTAATAAATAAATCGGAATTATTTATTTTTTCACTTAAAAAACTAAAACGCTAAGAAAACCTAACCTAACTTATTTCTAATCTGTATTAACATTGTAGCAACACTTTTAAAAAAATTTTAATAGTCCTGCAATAAATTAAAATAAACTTTTACTTTAGATTTACTCAGATTTTATATATTTCAGTTATTTCACTCATTTTAATTCAAAGAATTTAATATAAAACATTTTGCATCTTTTATTTAAGTCTTTTTGTATGCTGCCACTTTTCTTGACCAGAAATTCAAATTAAATAATTAGAAAAATAAATTAAAATAAAATAAAAAAATATTAATAATAAATTGAAATATTTTCTTTAACCTAAAACCACAAGTCGGTAGAAAATATATTTTCTATAATATTTTTAAAGGAAAAAAAAACATAGAAGGAACTAATAAAATAATTATTGCAAATATTATAATAAAACTTTATTAAAATTCCAGAACAAATTCAGAAAGCTGTTGATAAAGTACCATAAAGTACTAAATGAACTATTTAGTCCAAAAATCAAAAATTTTAGATTTTTATCAATAAAACTTAAACTAAAACTTTTTGAGCTTTTGAGACATGTTTTCAAAAAGGGTAAAAAATCTGTAATTTATACTATATAGTCCATATTATTTTGACATGAGATATTGAATCTGAGCTTGACTTCAGAAGAACAATCAATTTATAAATATGAAATAGGTCGCAGAACTGGAACTAAGCGATGATATCGAAAAATTCTAAACATATATATGTCACATCTGTCACTATGATCTTCAATTCTCTTTTAATAAGAGTCCAATATCTCTCTACTGGCTTTAGCTCTGGCAGTTTCGAGCAGTTGGTTGTCTTGGTACAAATAACACCTGTTTGTTTTTGTACCACTCAAGGGCTTGATCTACAGTAACAAAATGCCAAGTCATGTCAAAAATAAATAGACACATTATGAATGGAAGCAGCCTTTTTGAATACTTTCCATGATGTTAATTTCGGTATTTACAGAGCCGAAGCATATTTCTTACCAAAAAGACAACCTTTCGGGAGCTTTTGACTACTTTTGGCTCGTAAACTTTTCTTTAACATTCCCTTCAGCATCAGCAAAATACAATATTTGAGCAGGAAGATGCAAAAAAAATCTGCCAGAACATACGTTCCTTCATCCATTATGTAGCAAGAATATTTTTTTTTGGAAAATTTGACTTTAATTTCCATGCTCTGTTTTTGGCTTCCAAATTTTTAGCAGCGTTCCTATCGGAATTTTTTAAACTTTATATGTTTTTAAATCGATATTAGCTTTTACATTTCGTACATAACAGTCCGGGCTGCTTTTCTATCGGAGTGTTAAGAGTTATTTTGAAAATGACTTTAGAAAATCATGTGGACCATTCCATTTACCTGAACAGGGACAAATTCTTTCGTTACCGTTTAATAAGATTGGAAAAACTTGTAGAATTTTTTCTGGTTATCAAATCCGATTCTGGGAGCTTATAGTTATAATGAAAATACTTGATGTATTTTACCGACCAATAGACCCCAACTTTGTTCCAAATCCTAATCATGTTTCCAAATATCTAAAAAATTGCGACCTATAGAGAACGTTACATAAACACCCAGACGGATGGAAGGAGGAATCAAAATTGAAATAATCTAAACATTGACAAGAAGTCTGGACCGGAGATCATCCAGAGATCTCAATAATTTTTGATAAAACAGGAAAACAGGGCTTTAAATCGTGAAAAGCCTTAAAGAATAATTCTACATAATTTTATCATTTATCAATATTTTTAGGATCCAAAAGCAAAAGACCCATATATACCTCTCCATTTCACATTTAATTCATATACAATTTTTTTAGCAACCAATTCTTGAACAACAAATTTAATACCTCCACTTTTGATTATCTCGTCCTTTTTTGATAGAAAAAATAAACAGTAAAACGGTGCCAATAAGCTGATTATCTAGCGCTGCAACAACATTTTCCGAACTAGGGCATGTGGAGAGATATTGGGATCTTGTGAAATGGAAATATTAGAAATAAAAACACTCAAATATTACAGATCAAAGATACACCACAACTTCCCCTCATGTGCCTGCTGCCATAAACGTCAATTTGCCGTTATTCAGCTAATTACAGATACATTAAAGATCGAAACGAAGAAATTCCTCTCTTTTTGGTTGCCCTTTTATAAGACGATACTAAAAGAAATTATTTCAATGATTTTTCCGAAACTGAAACTACTTAAGAGATATTGGGTTCGTAGCTAATTATTTTCATTTTCAATCTGAATTATCATACCGTATCTACTGCAATGATCACCAATTTGACTCCAAGAGCCCAACGCATTGGTTTATTTATACGACAAGAAACGGATGTCAGAAAACTGTCACTTCAATTTTCATGTAAGAAAAATTAATGTTACTTTCCGGTAGCAAAGAACTTTGGAGAGATTTTGAGTTGTGGTGAAAAGTACAATTAAGGCCTATAAAGAGGTATCAGACTATTTTTAAAATAATATTGAAGAAGAAGAATTATCAAGGCACTGAAAGCTTAAATGAACTTGAGATTCTTTAAATGGTTGCAATAACCAACAAATCAGTAATGGAAGGGTTACCAAAACAAAGGTTCCCAAATTGATAACTACTAAAAGATAAATAAAAGATCCAGGATTTAAGGTTTTTAAATTGTAACATTTTTACAAAAAATTGAACAGTTTTCAATCTCTCGTAACTATAAAACAGTTAAGATCTTTAAAATTTATCAATGTAAAATAAATTTCGTAAAACTTTTGGATTCTGTCCCATTGTGTATACTTTATGAAAATCTCAACAAAAATAAAAACGTTCAACAAATTTTGTTAAAATTTATTTTTTTTGTTTAAAATAAAGAGGAGTCCAGAAGGTAACAATAACAGCAGACAAACAAACAACAGACACTAAAGGCAACAAGGACCAAAGAGAGAGAGAAAGAGAAAGAACAATGTTGTTAAAGAGAAACAATGTTGATTGCCACAAACAATGTTGTTATTAAATATTTTCATTGTTTCTGTTTAACAGAGCAAAAAAATGAAAAACGAAAAAACAATTTATAAAATTATGCAACAATAAAATATTAAATTAAAGCAAACGAAAAGAGATAAAAACTACAAAACAAAGTACAATAAAAATAAAATAAATAAAATCACACAGAATTTTCTAACAAAAATTTTTTTGCAAAAAAAAAGACAAAATTTTACTCACCAGCTGAAGGATTTAAATTGCTATTTGATGTTGTTGTTGTTGTCGATGACGATGACGATGACGATGACGATGATGAAGATGAAGATGAGGAACTAACTAAATTATTAGAATTTGTAGAACTTGTAGCTTCATTGCTAGATGACGTTGTTGTTACTGCTACATTTCCACTTGTTGCCACATTTGTGGCTTCAGACGTTGTAGTTGTTGTTGTTGCTGCTGTTGCAGTTGTAGCTGCAGCTGTAGGTGTTGCAGTCGGTGAAACACGTGCTAAATTTTCGGGATTTATTTGTATGGAACCCAAATTAATACGCTGTAAATTACCAGCTGTTTGTATGCGCACCCGTATGGGTTGACGCCAACCACGTGCAAATAAGGCACGTCTTATCATGCCCAAAGCACCACCAACATTTTGTCCAGCATAGTGTTGCAATAAACCACCAACGAATGGCAATTGTTGAGGTGGCATTTGTAAACCATCAACTTGTCCATTACCCTGTCCGCCAACAACAGCTTGCTGACCAGCAGCATTACCCCCACCACCACCGCCATGCTGTTGTTGCTGTTGTAATGGCACTAAACGGAATATACGATTTGCCACAAATGTACCTGGTTGTTGTTGACCATTTCTATTGTTGTTGTTACCTTGTTGCGGTTGCTGTTGTTGTATAATACCAGCAACAATATTTGCACCGCCACCACCTCCTACTCCGGCGCCACCGCCGCCGCCACCACCATCATTTTGATTACGATTTAATATGAGAACCTGGGCTTGTTGCATAATTACAGGCAACTCGTAATGATGGAAAAAGTATAACATTGAATGCTGAAAAAAAGCAACAACAACAATAATTACAAAAATTTTATAAATTTAAGAAAAAATTAATGAGAAAAAAAATTATTTAAAAAATATTACAAAAATTTATTTTTTAAAAATATATAAAATGTTCTATGTGGCTTCCAACGGGGCTTGACGTTCTTGGAGATAAGTTCCTCCATGAACACTGTCTACAGCGAAGAAGCAAGAAGTCTCCATTTAAGACTTTTATTGTGGTCTAATTGTTGAAATAAGTGAACTGCTGACAATGTGAACCAATAACAAGACAGTCTGCTGTCAAAACTGTGATATAACAAACTTCGAAGTTTCTCCAGAGTCTAAATTTGGATAGAGCGGCAACCAGTGGCGCCTGATATGGCAGGATTTACTTGGTCTTAGCATATTAGGCTGGTTTTTAAAACCCACGGGACAACTCTCCCAGTCCATGTAAATCTTTTGTTCTTCTATAAAATTTGGTAAAGATGATGTTTTTGGGTTAGGAGGAGGCCTATTTAATTGGAAATGGGAACAGACTTTTTCAAGACAAATGTATCCTCGGAATTGTGATTTAGCTCACAGATATGAAAGTATTTTAATAAAATTCGGCTAATACAACAGAACTTCAAATTTAATTACATCTGAAGTAGAAGTTGTATTGGAATTTGAACTAAAAGATGAACAAGAAGCTGAACTTGAAGCAGAACATGAAGCTGAGACAGAAGCCGAGCTAGAAGCTGATCTTGAAGCTAAACTAGAAGTTAAACTAGAACTGAACTAAAAGCTGTACTAGAACTAAATGGAAACAAAACTAGAAGCTGAACAAGAAGCTGAACTTAAACTGAACTAGAAACTGAATAATAAACTGAAATAGAAGCTGAACTTGAACTGAACTAGAACTGAACCACAACTGAACTGACTTAAAAGTGAAATAGAACTGAACTAGAACTGAATTAGAACGGAACTAGAACTGAACCAGAACTGAATTCGAACTGAATTAGAACTGAACTAGAACTTAACTAGAACTGAATTAGAACTGAACTAGAACAGAACTAGAACTGAATTAGAACTGATTTAGAACGGAACTAGAACTGAATTAGAACTGAACTAGAACTGAACTAGAACTGAATTAGAACTGAATTAGAACGGAACTAGAACTGAACCAGAACTGAATTCGAACTGAATTAGAACTGAACTAGAACTTAACTAGAACTGAATTAGAACTGAACTAGAACAGAACTAGAACTGAATTAGAACTGATTTAGAACGGAACTAGAACTGAATTAGAACTGAATTAGAACGGAACTAGAACTGAACCAGAACTGAATTCGAACTGAATTAGAAATGAACCAGAACTTAACTAGAACTGAATTAGAACTGAACTAGAACTGAATTAGAACTGAACTAGAACTGCACTAGAACTGAATTTGAACTGAATTAGAACTTAACTAGAACTGAACCAGAACTGAATTAGAACTGATCTAGAACTGAATTAGAAATGAACCAGAACTTAACTAGAACTGAATTAGAACTGAACTAGAACTGAATTAGAACTGAACTAGAAATAAACCAGAACTTAACTAGAACTGAATTAGAACGGAACTAGAACTGAACCAGAACTGAATTCGAACTGAATTAGAACTGAACTAGAACAGAACTAGAACTGAATTAGAACTGAATTAGAACGGAACTAGAACTGAACCAGAACTGAATTCGAACTGAATTAGAACTGAATTAGAACTGAACTAGAAATGAACCAGAACTTAACTAGAACTGAATTAGAACTGAATTAGAACTGAATTAGAACTGAATTAGAACGGAACTAGAACTGAATTAGAACTGAATTAGAACTGAATTAAAACTTAACTAGAACTGAATTAGAACTGAACTAGAACTGAACTAGAACTGAATTAAAACTGAATTAGAACTGAATTAGAACTGAATTAGAACTTAACTAGAACTGAATTAGAACTGAACTAGAACTGAACTAGAACTGAATTAAAACTGAATTAGAACTGAACTAGAACTGAATTAGAACTGCACTAGAACTGAATTAGAACTGAATTCGAACTGAATTAGAACTGAATTAGAACTGAATTAGAACTGAATTAGAACTTAACTAGAACTGAATTAGAACTGAACTAGAACTGAACTAGAACTGAATTAAAACTGAATTAGAACTGAACTAGAACTGAATTAGAACTGCACTAGAACTGAATTAGAACTGAATTAGAACTGAATTAGAACTTAACTAGAACTGAATTAGAACTGAACTAGAACTGAACTAGAACTGAATTAAAACTGAATTAGAACGGAACTAGAACTGAATTAGAACTGATCTAGAACTGAATTAGAACTGCACTAGAACTGAATTAGAACTGAATTCGAACTGAATTAGAACTGAATTAAAACTGAATTAGAACTTAACTAGAACTGAACCAGAACTTAACTAGAACTGAATTAGAACTGAACTAGAACTGAATTAGAACTGAACTAGAACTGAACTAGAACTGAATTAGAACTGAACTAGAACTGCACTAGAACTGAATTGGAACTGAATTAGAACTTAACCAGAACTTAACTAGAACTGAATTAGAACTGAACTAGAACTGAACTAGAACTGAATTAGAACTGAATTAGAACTGAACTAGAACTGAATTAGAACTGAATTAGAAATGAATTAGAACTTAACTAGAACTGAACCAGAACTTAACTAGAACTGAATTAGAACTGAACTAGAACTGAATTAGAACTGAACTAGAACTGAACTAGAGCTGAATAAGAACTGAACTAGAACTGAACTAGAACTGAACTAGAACTGAACTAGAACTGAATTAGAACTGAATTAGAACTTAACTAGAACTGAACCAGAACTTAACTAGAACTGAATTAGAACTGAACTAGAACTGAATTAGAACTGAATTAGAACTGAATAAGAACTGAACTAGAACCGAATTAGAACTAAACTAGAACTGAACTATGACAGAACTAGAAGTGAACCAGAACTGAATTCGAACTGAATTAGAACTGAACTAGAACTTAACTAGAACTGAATTAGAACTGAGTTAGAACTGAACTAGAACTGAATTAGAACTGAATTAGAACTGAACTAGAATTGAATTAGAACGGAACTAGAACTGAACTATGACGGAACTAGACCTGAGCAAAAGCTGAACAATAACGAAAGTAGAACTGAACAAGAACTGACTTAGAAGAGAACTAGAACTGAATAATAACGGAAATGAATTTGAATTGAACTAGAACTGAACAGTAAATTACAACCACAAAAAATTAAATCGAATTTTACGAGGATCGGTTCGAAATTTTCCAAGACTGCAAGGATTATTAAAATCACACTTCAATTTCACTCCTTCCGTTTTTGTAAAACTTTAATTTGATTATGATTCGTGTAATAAATATTGGAAAAAAATATTAAAACTTATTAAATTAAATATAAATCAATCAAATATAAATTCATTTTGGTTGTTGGTGCTGCCCTGTGGATAAGAATTTAATCAAATATTTTTTTATTTTTATTTTTATTTTTATTTTTATTTATATTTTATTTCTATAAATTCATGCTAATAATATGCAAATATTTATGTCACTCCCACTACCATTCACTCACATACACCATCTCTCACCCACAAAATAAACAATTCAGTCACACATACAAACACACCTATGAAATATTTGCAATACACATATGTATGTGAGATACAACAACAATAATTTTGTCAGAAAAAAATATTGCGAACTTTAAAAGTTTCCATATTTTAAATTTTGATTTTAAGGACCAATTTTTTTTGAAAGAAATTTCGAAAGGAATAAAAAATGTGCAAAATTTCTGGAAATTAAAAAAAAAAAAAACAAAAAGAATTTAAGAGAAATAAAAATAAAATGAAATTAACCTGTTGAGTAAAAACAAATAAATTCAATAAATGATGAAAATGGGGAGTTTCTCTTTCACTTTTTCATATAAAATTCACCTGAATTTGGCAGTTTATTAATTTTATAAACAAATACGAATTCGAATACAAAAACAACAAAAACAAAAACAAATATTATGAAGTCTATTTAAAGCCAAAATGAAGTTGTTGACAGAACCATATAATAATGTTCATTGATACAGTATGTTTACGAAATAATTTGAACGAAAATTTAATATGAATATGAATATAATAATTCATCACATATTTCACTCATTTTTCAAATAATAAAATTTTCATTATTTCCCGATAAATGGAGGCAAAATTGTTTATAAATTTTACCTGGATTTTTAGCTATTTCAACATAAAAAAATAATTTGGTGATTTAGTGAATTAGAAGTAAATTCTTTGAACTTTAAAGATAAAACTTAATTCCTAGTTCCAGGAAATATTAGACATAAGACCTAAAGGACTTAATTTAAATTTTTTATTAATTCCTTGAATTAAAAAAATAAGAAAAATTATTTGTTGCATTAATTTATGGAATTACAGATTTTTTAACTATAATTATAATCCAGAAACATAAAACGTAATTTCTCCAAAAATTTTATTTTTCGCCAAAAAAAATTAAATTTTTCACTAAAAAATTAAATTTTTCACTAAAAAATTAAATTTTTCACTAAAAAATTCAATTTTTCTCAAAAAAACTCAATTTTTCACTAAAAATTCAATTTTTCACTAAAAAATTCAATTTTTCACTAAAAAAAATCAATTTTTCTCAAAAAAATTCAATTTTTCACTAAAAAAAATCAATTTTTCTCAAAAAAATTCAATTTTTCACTAAAAAAAATCAATTTTTCTCAAAAAAATTCAATTTTTCACTAAAAATTCAATTTTTCACTAAAAAATTCAATTTTTCACTAAAAATTCAATTTTTCACTAAAAATTCAATTTTTCACTAAAAATTCAATTTTTCAGTAAAAATTCAATTTTTCACTAAAAAATTCAATTTTTCAGTAAAAATTCAATTTTTCACTAAAAAATTCAATTTTTCACTAAAAATTCAATTTTTTCACTAAAAATTCAATTTTTCACTAAAAATTCAATTTTTTCACTAAAAATTCAATTTTTTCTCTAAAAATTTAATTTTTCACTAAAAATTCAATTTTTCACTAAAAATTTAATTTTTCACTAAAAATTCAATTTTTTCTCTAAAAATTCAATTTTTCACTAAAAAATTCAATTTTTCACTAAAAATTCAATTTTTCACTAAAAATTCAATTTTTCACTAAACATTTTATTTTTCAATAAAAATTCAATTTTTTCACTAAAAATTCAATTTTTCACTAAAAAATTCAATTTTTCAATAAAAAATTTAATTTTTCACTAAAAAATTTAATTGTTCACTAAAAAATTTAATTTTTCACTAAAAATTCAATTTCTCACTAAAAATTCAATTTTTCACTAAAAATTCAATTTTTCACTAAAAATTCAATTTTTCACTAAAAATTCAATTTTTCACAAAAAAATTCAATTTTTCACTAAAAAATTCAATTTTTCACTAAAAATTTAATTTTCCACTAAATATTCAATTTTTCACTAAACATTTTATTTTTCAATAAAAATTCAATTTTTTCACTAAAAATTCAATTTTTCACTAAAAAATTCAATTTTTCAATAAAAAAATTTAATTTTTCAGTAAAAAATTTAATTGTTCACTAAAAAATTTAATTTTTCACTAAAAATTCAATTTCTCACTAAAAATTCAATTTTTCACTAAAAATTCAATTTTTCTAAAAAAATTCAATTTTTCACTAAAAATTTAATTTTTCACTAAAAATTAAATTTTTCACTAAAAATTCAATTTTTCACTAAAAATTCAATTTTCCACTAAAAAATTCAATTTTTCACCAAAAATTCAATTTTTCACTAAAAAATGCAATTTTTCACTAAAAAATGCAATTTTTCACTAAAAAATGCAATTTTTCACTAAAAAATGCAATTTTTCACTAAAAAATTCAATTTTTCGCTAAAAAATGCAATTTTTCACTAAAAATTCAATTTTTCACTAAAAATTTAATTTTTCACTAAAAAGTTCAATTTTTCACTAAAAATTTAATTTTTCACTAAAAATTTAATTTTTCACTAAAAAATTCAATTTTTCACTAAAAAATTCAATTTTTCAATAAAAAAAATTTAATTTTTCACTAAAAAATTTAATTGTTCACTAAAAAATTTAATTTTTCACTAAAAATTCAATTTCTCACTAAGAATTCAATTTTTCACTAAAAATTCAATTTTTCTAAAAAAATTCAATTTTTCACTAAAAATTTAATTTTTCACTAAAAATTAAATTTTTCACTAAAAATTCAATTTTTCACTAAAAATTCAATTTTCCACTAAAAAATTCAATTTTTCACTAAAAATTCAATTTTCCACTAAAAATTCAATTTTCCACTAAAAAATTCAATTTTTCACCAAAAATTCAATTTTCCACTAAAAAATTCAATTTTTCACCAAAAATTCAATTTTTCACTAAAAAATGCAATTTTTCACTAAAAAATGCAATTTTTCACTAAAAAATTCAATTTTTCGCTAAAAAATGCAATTTTTCACTAAAAATTCAATTTTTCACTAAAAATTTAATTTTTCACTAAAAAGTTTAATTTTTCACTAAAAAATTCAATTTTTCACTAAAAAATTCAATTTTTCACTAAAAAATTCAATTTTTCACAAAAACTTCAATTTTTCACTAAAACTTCAATTTTTCACTAAAAAATTCAATTTTTCACTAAAAAACTCAATTTTTCACTAAAAAATTAAATTTTTCACTAAAAATTTAATTTTTCACTAAAAAATTCAATTTTTCACTAAAAATATAATTAAAAAAAACTATTTTTTACAAAAGTTCAACCAGAATCAAGTCAAGACAATAATCTATTCGATCGACCAGACGCTAGGCAATACAATAACCTATCGGATCGACTCTGTTCAAGAGAGTGATGATCGACTAGACTTTAATCAAGACAAAAATAATTTTGAATGACTAAATTCTAATCAAGTTAATAATATATTCGATGGAGTAGAATCTTGTAAAATCAAAATCCTAAACACTTGACTTGAGTCCAGTCAAGACTGCAGTACTTGACTACAGTCAAGTTGCAAACTACTCGAATGTCTACAGTAGATTTAGCAATATTGATATAATTCAGAGTTCAAATTTACTTCAATCTCCTCTTACTGTAACATAACTTTCAGAGTCGGTTACGGAAATATATTTCCTAAAAATCATTTCATTTACACACATTAAATACATATAAATTTATGTTTATTGGCAAAAATTTCTATACAAATGTTTTCTATTGAGTTCGCATATTTTTTCTCTTCTATTGATTCATTTCATTTTACATTTGTTATGACAGACTTATAGTCAGTCAATCATATTTCAAATGTCTAAATAAAAATGTTGTTGTATGTGGATTAGGCGATGACGATGTAAAGTCGTTACAGATATTGATCCAAAACATATATTTTACAGGTCGTTTTTTTTTATTACGTTTTATTCACAAGTCGTGTGTTGCAAAAATAAAATAACAACAACAACAACAAGGGAAAAGTATGGATTTGATAAATATATATAAATAATATTTTCATATATAATACATTCACATACACATACATGTAAGTATAAATACTTGCAGCATTACAGCGTGTAAATAAGTGCTGATACCCTATAATAAAATGAGGAATTAGCGATGAACTTTAAGCAGAACAAATACTCATAGAGAAATTAATAGAAAATTTGAATTCTATAGAGAAATAACTAACTCCAGGTAGAGCATAAAGCGTTACTTGGATTTAATTCTAACTCTTTTACATTTTTTTTACGGATGTCATTTGTAGGTCTCCAAAATTCGTTATATGCCGTAGGAATCTCTCCATCAATTGCTTTATATCTGTAATGTATCATTTACATGTGTTTTTTTTTTTTCTTCTTCTTCTTCCTCTTTATTTTGTGTAAAATAATGAGAGCAGAACAAAAAATTTTCCATTTGACACGTGTATTGTGTGTATAATTCCAAAAAGGTACACGTGAATTTTTCTTACCATAAAGGGTAGGAATTATGTCAAGTTTTCCAATACGAGAGAAACTTTAAAAGATATGAATAACTTTTGCCAGAGGAAATATATTATAATTTAATAAAATATTTAGTTAATTTCTTTAGTACATTATTAAGACCTGAATAAATAATGTTGAAAACTCTGAAATTTTGATAGTAGAACTTTTCACCTTTTTGAAAAGGTGAAAATTAAAATTAAAAAGTTTCTAAGCTCCTTAATAAAAGAAACTTTTATTTTTAAAGTCATCCAAAATATAAAACTAGTTGAAACAATGGTCATATAGTCAATAATCGAGCTAATCCAAAAGCCTCTAGTCAAGACAAAATTAAATTCGATCGATTTTTCTCTAGTCAAGACAATAATCTATTCAATGGTCTTTAGTCAAGACATTAATCTAAATAAATTAATCCACTAAATTTTAGTCAAGACAATATTCTATAGTAGAGACATTAATCTATTCGATCGACTTTTCTCTAATAAAGACAATAATTTGCTTATTTCACTGTTCTCTAACAAAGACAATAATCTATTCGATCGACTGGAATCTAATCAAGACAAAAATTTATACGATCGACTGGAATCTAGTCAAGACAAAAATGTATATGATCACCTAGACTCCAGTCAAGACAATTATATGTTCCATCAACTAGGCTTTATTCCATCTACAAGACTACAGTTAAGACATTAATCGACAATGATCGAACTACTGACATTAGTATCTAGTCAAGACAATAATCGGTTTAATGGACTAGACTCTAGACAAGACAATAATAAATTCAATCGACAATAAGACAATAATTTGTTCTATCTACTGGGCCATAGTGAAGACAATAATCTATTAAGTGGTTAAGACTTTAGCCAAGACAATGATCTATTCAATTAAATTCGATTGACTAGATTCTAGTCAAGACAACAATCTATTAAGTGGTCAAGACTTTAGCCAAGACAGTGATCTATTCAATTGAATAGACACTAGTCAAGACAATAACCTATTTGATAAATTAGATTTAAGTTATATTATTGCCTATTCAGGACAATTATCTACTCCTTAGTGAAGAAAAAAAAACCTATTAGATCGTTTAGACTCTGATAGAGACTCTAATTATTTTGATTGATTAGACAGCAGTCAAGACATTAATCTGTTAAAATTCATCAGTCGAAAATATTCTACTCAAGACAACAATCAATTCGATGGAGTAGACTTTATGCGAGACCTATAACCTATTCGATTGTCTAGGCTAAAGTCCAGCTAATAAACAATTTTTTAACTCTTATAAAAGCCTTTTTTAACTCACCTGTATAAACAGCCATGATGAAACCAAAGCCAAACTACGATTTTGGCCACTAAAACGATAATGATACGCATAAAATGCAAAATGATACAAATAGAAGAATCTGAAAAGATATTTAATATAAAAAAGTGATTAACAAAATTTTATATCTCCAAATAAAGTTCATAAAAATACTTTAAGTCTAAAATGTCGAATATATTTTGTTTTCATTTCAAAAATATTGACAAAATTTTTCAGTCAATAAAATTTTTAAATTAAGCAAATAAAAAAAAAAACAACATCAATTAAAACAAAAAAAAACTGTTAAAAAATTCCTTTTCTATATAAAATGATGATAATAAATGAAATTATAAAGTGACATAAAATGTAAAAAAAAAAAACAATATTTCAATAAGAAATTAATTGTTATTGAAAAATATACGAAAATACGTGATATTGAGTTTAATCAAGTTTAAATTAAAAATAACTCTAGAAATGAAGAGAAATTATTAAAAATTCGGAGAATGAAGAAAAATAAATGAGTTAATTAATAAAAATTTCAACGTTTCTTTTCAATATCGGTATATTGGATCGATTATTGTTCTGAGTCAAAACGATAATCTTCTCTATTGATTGATTGATTGATTGGTTATAGAGTCAAGACAATAATCTATCTTATAGATAAGACTAATTCTTAAACTAGATTCCAGACATCAATCTATTCTATAGGCTAGAGACTAGAGTCAGAGCAAGTATTAATTACTGGTAGACGAAAAACGATGAAATTAAGTGCGAACAAGGCATCCAACATAAGAGCCACTCTCGAACGTACGATGCCAAGATGAAATTAATATCAACCGCAATAAACTCCATAATTCCTTATGCAGCCCCAGTGAGGTCGTCAACTTTAAAACGAAATCTATAGCATGGAAATTAAGATCTATTTATAGAGTATCAACTAAGCAGGTATGTTGCTCTTTCCGAACAACTTCAAAGGAAGCAGTACAAGTCATAGCAGGAATAATTCCTCTAGATATCCTGGCAAACGTAACTAAACGCTTGGCCCAATGCAAGAGAGATGAACCTTAAACCTCTGCTAGAAGAAAACTAGAACAAGAATACTTAAGATAGCTGTGGCAAAACATGTGGTAAACAAGCCACAATGGAAGATGGACGTTCCAATTAATCCCGAAAACAGACGCTTGGTTATAGAGGTAACATGGAGAAGTAAATTACTACCCAACTCAATTATCTGTAGAGGTAGCTCCTGTCATATCCTAATATGACAGGAGCTACCTCTACAGATTGTGGTTGGACAATTCTCCACTTTGCCCCCATTGCAAAACCCAGACCCCGATGACGTCGTATTGCACTGTCAATGTTTTATCTATGATCGGCAAAAAACACTAGAAGTAATTCCTTTCGGACAGTTCCGCAGAAACGTTGTTTGACGAAGTAGGTGGTTTTAGTCAGTACGAATCCGACATACACCGTATTGGAGAGTCCATCATGGGTATTTTATCCAAGATTTACACCTCCCTAAGGAAAAAAAGAGTCAAGACCACAATCTATTCTGTTGACTAGAGTCAAGCAAAAAAATCTATTCTATAGACTAGAATAGAGTAAAGACAACAATCTATTCTAAAGAGTCAAGACAACAATATAGACTGGACTACAGTCAAGACAACAAACTATTCTAAAGACTAGACTTAAGTCAAGACAACAATCTATTATATAGACTGGACTACAGTCAAGGCAACAATCTATTATATTGAAGAGAGAAAAGACAACAATATATTCTAAAGACTAAATTAGAGTTAAAAAACAATCTATTCTAAAGAGTCAAGACAACAATATATTATATAGACTAGACTAGACTACAGTCAAGACAATAACTATTCGAAAGAGTCAAGACACCATAGACTATATTACAGTCAAGACAACAATCTATTATATAGACTGGACTACAGTCAAGACAACAACTATTCTAAAGAGTCAAGACAACAATCTATTATATAGACTAGATTACAGTCATTATATAGACTGGACTACAGTCAAGACAACAAACTATTCTAAAGACTAGACTTAAGTCAAGACAACAATTTGTTCTATAGACTGGACTACAGTCAAGACAACAAACTATTCTAAAGAGTCAAGACAACAAACTATTCCAAAGACTAGACTTAAGTCAAGACAACAATCTGTTCTATAGACTGGACTACAATCAAGACGACAAACTATTCTAAAGAGTCAAGACAACAATCTATTATATAGACTAGATTACAGTCAAGACAACAATCTATTATATAGACTGGACTACAGTCAAGACAACAAACTATTATAAAGACTAGACTTAAGTCAAGACAACAATTTGTTCTATAGACTGGACTACAGTCAAGACAACAAACTATTCTAAAGAGTCAAGACAACAAACTATTCCAAAGACTAGACTTAAGTCAAGACAACAATCTGTTCTATAGACTGGACTACATTCAAGACAACAAACTATTCTAAAGAGTCAAGACAACAATCTATTATATAGACTAGATTACAGTCAAGACAACAATCTATTATATAGACTGGACTACAGTCAAGACAACAAACTATTATAAAGACTAGACTTAAGTCAAGACAACAATCTGTTCTATAGACTGGACTACAGTCAAGACAACAAACTATTCTAAAGACTAGACCAAAGTCAAGACAACAATCTGTTCTATAGACTGGACTACAGTCAAGGCAACAATCTATTATATTGAAGAGAGAACAGACAACAATATATTCTAAAGACTAAATTAGAGTTAAAAAAACAAACTATTCTAAAGATTCAAGACAACAATCTATTATATAAACTAGACTACAGTCAAGACAACAAACTATTCTAAAGACGAGACTAAAGTCAAGACAACAATCTGTTCTATAGACTGGACTAGAGTCAAGACAACAACTTATTCGTTCGACTAGACATTCTCATCTATACCAATAATCACTATATTAAACATATAAAATATGAGATATATTTTTTTAATCTGCATTAAATTATATACAATAATTTTTCCAACATTAACTAATTTTTTTTAAATATCATAACTAATAATAACACAAATATGCCCCAAAGAGATCTATAAATTTTAAGCAAAAAAAATTTTTGCTCACATGACTTTCATTTACAGTCTGCCCGAATGACAGTAGTAAATAGCAATTTAATAAATGATATATTGATAGTGACTACTACAAATATAAAGCAAAAAAATAGCACAACATTAGACAGCATTATTATAAAAAGAAGGGGAGGGGACAGAAAAAGAAGACCAAAATATTGTCAATATATATCCTGCCAAAAAAAAACAAAATGGAGTAAAATTAAATAAAAAAATTTATTTTACCTGAAATTGAATGTAACTACAACTGATATTCCTATCAGTTGTAGTTTAAAAAAAAATGAACACTTATCATGTACATACATGTCGTAATCATTGACATTGAGTACTATGGACAACTACGAATGACTACAATTACAGTTATGATTTTATTTTCATTATTTTTTCATTTTTTTTTTTTTTTGCAATTTCTGCTCTTTTTTCTCAATATTTAACAGTTTTATTTTACAATGTATTGAATATCCTTTTGAGGGGGAGGGGGGGTATAAACTTGTTTGTCATTGTCTTACATTTTCCTTATTTCGATATGATACAATTACAAAATGGATATAAATATAATGTAAAAGATTCAAATTAACCCATTCAGAACCAGTGCAAGAAAAATAAATTTTCTTTTAAGAAATTTTATTTAAAAAATATTAAAAATCTAAAGAAAATGAAATTGGATCTCAGTGGGTTAATGGGAGGTACAAATAATTATATCCATCTAAAGGAGATGTTTCATAAGAAATAATACTCAATTTTAAATGAACAAATTATTTACAAAAGTTTCGATTTATATTTTGTAGCAAACAAAAATTTATTAAACAAAAATATTTCTTATTGCAAAATTCTTTATTAATATTTTTTTTCCCAAAAGGATTATTTTTTTTTTATTAAAAAAAGGCAATTTACAAGAAAAATTCAATTAGTAAAAAAGTCCTTGTTATTAAAAAAAATTTCTTAGGAAAATGATGGGTTAAGTTTATTTTGCCAAAATGTCACAAAATTCAATTTGTTGGGTATAGTGTCATTCTGGTGCTGGACATTTAACTTAAATATAAAAATTCTAGGGAATTTGTAGTTACGAAATGTATTTTAATTTTAAAATCAAGTAAAAAATCTCGCAGGAATTTAAGAAAGCCAACATAAATTTTAAAAACATCACAAGGTATCATAGAAAAATCTAGGTGGCGCTGTTTGATATAAAAAGCCATGATTCAGAGACTAATAGATTTGAGAGATATTGTTTCACGAAGATGTAAACAAACAATTTGTTACGAAATGTAGTTTGAGTTAAAAATTAACGTTTCAAGCAAAATTTAAAACACAACTTAAGTTTTGAAAATAGAATATAATGAATAATAAAGAAATCTAGGCGGCGCTGTTTGTTAAAAATAACCGCTACCATTAACTAAGTTAATCAGTCTATTGTTAAGTATGAAATAGTTAAATGGGTTTCATTTCTATAAAAAATTCACAAAATTGATTTTACTGCAAAAAGTATTTGCTGATCTAATAATTCACATATAGAAATTCGGCAGAAAATTGTTCCACGAAGATAATTTCAAAATATTGTTTCAAAATATAGTTTAAGTTTAAATTCAACGATTCTAGACAATTTGAGAAATCAACTAAAGTTTTAAAAACCTAACACGGTAATCAAGAAAAATCTAGGTGGTGCTGTTTGATATAAATAGCCACGATCAGAAGCTGTAAACTTGCCTATAGTTCAGACAACAATCTGTTCTATAGATTTATCTATAGTCCAGACAAAAATCTGTGCTATAGATTACATTTTAATCAAGACAATCATCTTTTCTAAAAACCAGACCAGATAGTCAAGACAACAATCTATTCTAGCTAATTTAGTCACTCTATTGTAAACTGTAAAATAGTGAAATTTAGGTGAAAAGTAATCTGTAAACTGAGCAATCAGTGTAATAACGTTCTTAAGAAATTGTTAAATCGTTTTTGCCAGACGTTCTAGTAGAAATTTGAAAGGAAAATTCATTTAAAGTACCCACGGTAACAAATAATTTCAGAGTTTTTAAACCAGTGCTCTATGTCACGTTCGTGTTTCCCATAATATTTCCTTTCGGATTTCTTTTCAATTTAATTTGGAAACATTTTCACAATCGATCCTTAATTCTTCGTCCAATTTTCTATATTAAGTTAACAGGATTGTCATTAAAAAAACAAGATTCGGCTGAATCTTCTAAAGTTCTTCTCCCGAATTTGTTTTTGGTTAACACAGATATATATGACCCGATTTTCCAGATATATATGACCCGATTTTCCTGGTTTTAAAACGCAGAGTTCTCAGAACAATAATAAATAATAAGTGAAATTTAATTATCATACAGATCTGACAATTAGGCAGGCAGATGGACATTCGGATATAACTATATCGACTCAGATTTGATGAAAAACTAAGTATTCTTGTAGGATCTTAAATAACTCCTTATTGGTATAACATACGGAATGACAAAGTTAAAACTTTTACCACCTGTAGCTGTTCTGAATCTTCTAAAGTTCTTCTCCCGAATTTTTTTGGTTAACACAGATATCGGTTTACAATTTTGACCCGATTTTCCTGGCTTTAAAACGCAGAGTTCTCAGAACAATAATAAATAACCAATGAAATTTAATTGTAATACAGATCTGAAAATTAGGCAGATGGACATTCGGATATAACTATATCGACTCAGATTTGATGTAAAAAAAGGAATTCTTGTAGGATCTTAAATAACTCCTTATTAGTATTACATATGGAATGACAAAGTTAAAACTTTTCTCCAACTGAATATGTAAATACCAATAGTTTTTCAGAATTTTGTATTTGACTCAAATATCATTTCATAACACTATAAACTGAACCGATTTTGACGATTTTAAAAAACAAACTTCTCAGGAATTTAAAATCAAGGCAAATTTCTTTGAGCTCTCAGATGTTTTGGAAAGGTGACAGATTGATGGACCCAAGAATATATAATTTAGTTAATAATAAAGTAAATCACCTTTAACAGTTGTGGTTATGGAGAGTATAAAAATTCCTAAAGTTTTTCTCCTGATTTTTGAGGTTAACTCCGATATTGATCTATAACTTTTTATAAACTTTTAAGATTTTGCTGGTTTTAGAACAATAACAAATATTCAGTCCAAATTAATTTAGATGTGAAAGTGTCAAGAGTAGACAGTTGAGAGAACATACTTCATGTGGTCTCAGCTGTTTCTTTCATGACGTTACACACGGAATGAAATCAAAATTCAAATAATTTTAACTTCAATTAAATTATTTTTAACAATTTTTTAGTTTTGTTTTTGTTCTCAAAATAGCAAAAGATAAGAAGACAAATTTATGCCATTTTGTCATTAAAATTTCGGTTAAAGTTCTGAGGTTAAATTTTCCAATAAAATAATAATTATTATGACGAGATTTTAGTTAGTTAATGCATGAGTGAAAATTAATAAATGTTTCTTTGTTAAAAATTATGTCAAATTAAATTGAATTCATGTTTTGGTTTTACATTTTGACCACAAAAACCACTTCATAAACTGACAAAAGTTAAACAACAACAACAACAACAAGAACTAAATAAATTTTAAAGTGCATGCAAAAACATGCACTTTTTATATAACGATATATTGTTTAACACAAAAAAAGAATATGTTAATATATGTTAAAAAAAAATTAAGTGAACTCATTTGGAAAATATATTGAGGTCTTGATGAGAGAAAAATATTGATTTTTTTTTCAAAATTTTGTGTTAACAAAAAATTTTTTTAAATGACAAAATTTTTGTTTAAAATTTCACATTTCATATTTTTTACAACCTACACAACCGTAGATGGTTGGGGTGTAATATGCTTTCTGAATGCTTTTCACTACAATTTCCTCCAGTGCAGTTATCGTTTAATACCCCACCCCCATATCCTCTGCATTTGTTGTCAAGAGTCTCGCTAATTCTTGTCCTAAATTTGGCTTTTCCATCATGACTTTTTCAAATCAGCTTATTGAGTTTTCTCGTTTGTTTTTTACTTTATCTCTAATAGCAGTTCACCTTTTGTTCTACGAACATTTTTTTCATATCCTTCAGAGCTGAGTCTGTTTTTATTCTTCAGAGAATATTCGCGTACATGGTCTCTCCATTTGCTGCTATAATAAAGACATTTCCTTTAGCCATCCTCCGATTTTTCTTTATCAAAATATAAACGATCTGTGGCTCCATTTCCAGTCGAATCCATTTCTACTTTCTTTTAGTCTGGTTTCATCGTTTATATTTTCCGCTTCTTAGTCATCATTCTAGGAACGTCATTACTAAGGCCTTTCCTGAGACATCTTTCGGTTTGCATGATGGCTTTTGTGTTATTTGATCCTGTTTTATGGAGAAATCCTTCTGCAAAATTTACTTCGTCTTTACCAAATCAATTAGGAATGAAACGAGTTTTCTTGCTTTGCTCAAATCTTTCTTCATTTTTAACTATTGTGCTCTCGTTGTAATCAAACAAACCTTAAAAGAGTTGTCTGCTTCGCCAAAGATTCCAGACCAATTTAGTTCCATTATTATTCATTGTATTTATTCCAAAATCAAACCCACATTCTCAATTGTTGTACGGTCGTTTTTAGAATCCCATTGTTATCCCTACAAGCAGGGAGACCATAAAAGAGTTCTGCCAGAGTCATATCGGGAAAAACTTCCGAACCTCTACCACGAACTTAACGGCAACAATTTTCGAACGTACTTTGAGATTAGTCAGATTTTATCGGGTTAACCAGGATGCCACTTTCATATTTTATCCTTTCCACGTATCAAAGTTTCAGAATACCACAGCTGTCAGCACAATAAGCATCAACACAAATCCTTATATCCAAAAATGTACTGTACTTGATCTTAAATGACTTCGGTGAGGTTCCATTATCCATTAAATGACTTCGGTGAGGTTCCAATTATTATCCTGATTCTAGAGTTTTTCGACTAGAATAACCAGTGGGTCATAAATCCTTACCTCTTCTTTTCAGCCCTATTTTTTGGAGTAAGGAAATCAAGGAGTCTCTAGTACTTAACTGGAGCCCTGTTACAGAATTTCTAAGCGCACATTTTGACCATTTTGGCACGCTCTCCAATCCTTTCATAACTTGGGTCGGCGAAGGCATAACTCTCCGTTACACTCTCCAAAGAGAACCCTCCTGTATCTGTTTATCCCTCTATCGAACACTCTGTCAAATGAATGATTATCAGTCCAATATATCAAGTAACTCCCTTACAAATGTTCTCACGTAATGGGATTTTAGGCTCATAAAACTCATATGTACTGAAAGTACTTTAATCAAATTTGACGCAAAAAAAAAAATTCTGTATTAATTCAAATCCAAGCTCCACATTTCAAATCACAGTAGATTCTATTGAGATCCACTTACGAAAATGACTTAAAATAAACTTTAAAATAAATATTATTGTGATTGTATTTCAACCATTTAAGAAAGTACTGTATCAAATTTTACACTAATCGGTCCATTATTTCTTATAGGTCTCCGAAAATCACGTTGATGCATCAATCTTACATAAATATGAGTTTTAGGAAACAGAAAATAAAATTCTACGAGTCCCATAACTGTTTATGCCTGAATCATGACGCAGGGTATTAAATACTCTTTCATTTTTTTACCAACAATTCCTGTGAAAGGAAATCTCAGGAATATAAATCATCACTATAGAAATATTTTTCTTATCAATTTTCAAATATGAATACAACTTGTCATCATCATGTCAATCTGACATGATGACAACTTAACATATTTTTAGTTAAATATGAAAATTACAAACAAAAAAGAGAAAAAAACAGATAAATAAATAAAAAAAAATAATAGGAAAATAGGAAATCTATGTTGGATACAATTTTTGTAATTACGTTTCCATTTTTTAACTTTTCATTTCCATTTCTTCCCCTTTTTTTTCATAAAATTTTTTAATGGAAGTCACTTTTAAACTTTTCACTATTTCATTCAGTTTCATTTTTTTAGATTCCGCCATGACTGACTAAATATATAAAATTTTTCATTCCGTGTGTTACACGAGCAAAGTATTGAATGCATTCTTAGATATCATCTGAATCGATTTTACTATGTCCGTCTGTATTACACATAATGACATCAATAAAAATAATGAAATAAAATTCTGCAAGTTTTTTTGTTCAGCAATATACATTTTTTAGAGATATAGACCTGTAATTTAGACATATTCGGTTACTGTACAGCATAAATAATGGACTTAAATAAAAACCTGGTATCTCGTCATATTATTTTAAATGCGATACCGAGAAAAATCCCACTCATTTAGGACATTTATACAGTGTAAAGATAATTTGATGAAATTTTGATATGGAACCAGTATTTTTACTTCATTTCATATAAAGGACATTCATTACACGATATGTGTTTTTATCGGTTAAACTCTAGATTTCTATTAAATAATAATTTTTTGCTATAAATTTATTATAATCAAGGAAAAACTGGTGAACCGGTTTTTTAACATAAAACCGTATTCGAAATCAGTTTTTTTGAAAATCTTATTTTTCGCATAACTCGAAAACCGATTTTCGAAAAACGTAGAATATACTAGTTTCGTATATCAAAATATAAATATCGATATATTAGGAAACTTTGAAATTCTAACGAAGAATTTTCGTAAAACAATAAATTAGAAATCGACAAATTGGAATCAGTTTTTGTCAAAATATATATATAAAGTTATATGAACTTTATTATCATTCCAAAAATTATCAAAATCAGTTCAGTAGAATTTTTATGACTCATTTAGCTTTCACGTGTTGTATTTAAGAGAAACGTTTAAATATTATTACGTTTGTGAGTGTGTTTATGTGGTGGAGGGTATTGAAAATTCGGCACAGCCGAATAGAACAGTCTTACTTATTTAATCCAATTTTTTCACAATTTCTCAATGATTTTATATATTTTTTCACTTTTTTTCTTGTTTCACTTTCTGTCATCATCTCATATTCTTTTACATCTCATTCGGCTACTTAATGTTGCGTTAAAACAAAACGATAAAAATCAAACAGCAAAAAAAAAAAAGAGAAAAACATCTGCATAACACGATATTATGTCAGACTGAGTATAAAATAATGGGATTTAGGGACAAAAATGAGGTGCTAGAAACATAAACTAAAGTAAAATGGAAGAAAACAACAAAAAAAAAGCAAAGATATATTGAAGATTGAATTTCATGGAAGTAGGAGAAACAGAAGAAGAAGAAGAATATATATACTTTTTAAGTTATAGACAAATGTATCAGAGTTAATGATATTAAAGAGAGAGAGAGAGAGTGACTTTTTAATCAATACTCAACATTATCATTTATGTTATGACATTTTAAGAAGAGAACAAAATAGTTTTTCAATCAAAATTAAATAATTAATTTAGATTACGATATAGACATTGCAAAAACATAACCTTACTTATTCCCTCCATTCTGAAAAAGGGAATATTTTGTTAGACTTTTGTTTATAACTGAACGGAGTAAATTTCCAAAAAATAATTCCGAAAATTTGGAGTCTCTAACTTTTAATCAACTGGAAGGTTTTTGACTGTTTAAAATAGGAAACTTCTAAGTGCAATAACAAATAATCCAGTCAAATTTCTTTGGGTTCTAGGGATTAGTTTGAAGTCATACGTACAGACCGAGTTAGAAGTCATACGTACAGACCGAGGGACTTAAATTCTGTTATGATACAAGAATATATAAGATTTATGATATCTGAGATGGTCCCTTCTAAGCGTTATTTTGGGATACTTTTAGTTATCGGTGTACAAATTTTTATGCGTTAAACATCGCTTGTTTAAAATAGCAAACTCAACAGGTTACCAATAAACAGTCAGGCTTTAGACAATTGGATGTGTTCTTGATAACCTTAAAAGGACAGAAGATGTAAACAGAGGAACCTAATTAAATCGACTCAGATTAGGTTCAAAAATTTATATAATTTATGAGGTACATTCTTCGCGTTACACATTCCACTTCTTTTGATGAAATAAAGAGGAATTAAAAATAATTCTTTCTTCCGCAAGAGGTGTCCAAATCTTTTTGGGTCAATATGACATCATAACTCTACCATATGAAAGCTTTGGACTTCTTCTTGAGTTAACAGAATTTAAGACCATTGAAGAGAAATTTTTACCAAAAAGAGAAAGATGACTTTGTTCCAAAAAAGATTTCATAAGTAGTGTCCAGATCAATCTTTCCAAAACTTCATCACAAATGAAATGCTGTGATGACGTTAATTCATTGAGGAAGAAGAGAACTCCTATTTTGCCACAACGTAAAAATAAATAATTCCACGTCTTAATATCTCGAAAATGCTTAACCGAGTTATACTAGGGATATTATCATTTTTATATCTATTCAGGGTATCACAGTTTTTTTACCGAGTCACATCAATAACATTCAGTAACGTCCGGAAGTGACAAGCGACTTTATTTCATGGCAACGCCATGTTGCAAAATCAAACCTGCCACTCCAAATACGTATTCATTCTAGCCGATGGCTTAATTTAAGTCGATTTACCGTAATACAATGTATTTCCATCACTCCGTAGGATCTGATGAAATTTTTTTTAACAATTTTTAGCAGACCAAAATTAACGCTCAATTTTTTTTTTCAATTTGGACTCCATGCATCACTTTTGAATATCGAAATTAGGAATATTTAAATCCCATGATTCGAAATCTTACTACTGATTTCGAATCCTTTTTTAGTATGAATTCTTTTCTAGCAACGTTTCTCATTCTGTATATTCAAATCGCCTCCGAATAAGCGGACAAAATCATGGTTAGTTTTGTCAGTTGTAGCACCATTTTGGTAAACTTTCAGATAACTGCGATAACTGCAGCTCTCAACGATCTTAATTTGTTATTATACGTCTTGAGATTATTTCAACTTTCACAAAGCATAACCATCTTGTATGATATTTGCTACAGTTGTTTTAATTCGCATCTGGGACTGACTTTGTCTAGAAGTAATACCCTTCTTGTTTGTACAGTAGTGGTGAACAATCCTGCTAATCGTGGCTTTGCTGCGGCACTTTCTAACCTCCCTATGATGTTCTTCTCTTTAGAAAAGGAAAAATAAGCAGATCCTGAATACCTTGTGAGTGTAAAACTCCCAAATTTGAGAGACCTAGATAGTGAACATTATAAATAAAAAGAAGACTACTGAATAGGTGGATGCTGATGAAATTCGACTACGATGTTTGACGGATGAGGAGTTATTGATTGAAGCAGTTGGTTTATCTGACAACTGTTCCCATTAAAAGAGACCAATTACATTTAAAATGTAATTACTCTCTCCCAACTCTGCCCATCAACAAACGATTGTAGAGGAAGTAATGAAGTCAATCGCTTTGGCATTTTATATAACTAAGAATATTAACTCCAGGAATATATTTTATATATAAAACTTTTATCTGTTCTTTATATAGAATTTCCCTTTAACACTGAGATTTATTATACACAAAGTAAAATTTTAAGAAAAAAAAAACTGAAAACGTAACAACAAAAAATATTGACTGACTGATTGACAAATGCAATGACTGAAATAGACAAGGGAATGATTGGTTCTAAACAAGTTTAAGACAAATCAGACATACGTTTGTATATATGAATATAAATATCAAACAGATGACAGCATTAAATAGACAATCGGACACAAATACAAACATGGAAACCCCCTTCTAAAAAAAATGGGAAATATGAGTTGACATATTTACTTAAGTTTATGTATGAATTTTGTGAAGGATATAAGGATACGTAAGGATTTTTTTAAATATTTATGAAAATAGAAATTTAAAGAAAACTTATTCAAAAATCTTAAATCCTCTAATTCCAATTATTTGTTTTTTAACCAAAGTTTATCTCCAATAACCAGTTGTTTGGTCGGTTGGCCCACTAATAAAACTTTCTAATGAACATTTAACACACATATGTGTGAATGTATGCATGTGATTGTGTATCTATTTTAACACTTATTTTGAGAATTAAGTAACATAATTGTATCAAGTGTCCTTTATAAGCCTCTTAGAATTTTGGTCATTTTCCACTTAATACTCTTAATTAATTGATAACGTTGTTGTGAATGAATGAATGAATATTGTTTCAATTATAAATTGAAATATTTTACAAGAAATAATAATTTGTTGATTATTTAAGAAAGATAATGGACAAATTAATTGTTTAGTTCACAGTATTAAATCAGATATATTTAATATATAAAGAAGATATTTAAAAATATAACAATTACGGAAATAATGAAAATAATGTCGTAAAAAAGAATATTTTTCTCAAAGTGAAAACTCATTTTGGACAGGCTGTATATACAATAAACCGGTAATTCGTTTATAAGACGGAAGTTCGTTTAAATGTGTATATATCGTGCAATGGACCTTTGATTCCTACAACGAAAATTGTAGAGTCTTTTGTCTTCTTTTACTCCCAACGAACGCAGGCCCAAATGGCAGGCAGCGGTAATTGGATGTAACTTATAATTCAATTTAAATTTAAATAATGAAAAAACATATACTTTTTTCACAGTGAAAATGTAATTATAACAGACTGTATAAACAATCCTCAATTGTAAATTAATTTTTATTGAGGAACATAAATCGTATCCTCCTTTCATGACTTCCAAACTGTGGAGTATTTTGTCTTCAATTAGCCCCATTGAACGGGTCCTCAGATGGCGGATAGCGAAAGTTAAGTGTAAAGAATCCCTGACGATCGTACACGTATGAAACCAATATATTACTCCAAACTATAATTGAATGTCATATTCAAAGATGCAGAAGTAAGTAGCAGTTTCGAGGTCATGAATGACTAGAAAGTGTAAAACACTCTTAAAACCAACTCGTAGAGTATGAAGTTAGACTTCCAAAGAGTCGATTAACAAAACGATGAAATGCTGGTGGATGTACTATACGGCATACTCCACCAAAAAGGTACAGCTACTGATGAAATTATCACCTTGTTGATCCACTGTGGATCCTCTAACAATTACAAAGGAATGGGGAGGGTTTCTTTCTGGTTTCTGGGTTAAACATGCTTCTAGTCTGTTCGTCTGATTTCTGACGGAACATGCAATCTCGTTCAAACAACTTTTACTTTCCTAAGAAAGTATCACGGAAATTGGTATGACAGGAAACTTGGGTTAATGTATCAGTAGAAGGCCAAAAATGACACTGAAATTTCATTGACAAACTAATATAGGATGACTAGGAAGAACTTTTAACTGTTCTCGGAATAAGTTTGTTCCTTTATCATGAAGCACTGAAGGAAGGAAGGTCTCAAAGTTCGAAAAGTATATGTTTATCTCTTCAATATCTAATTGGGTCTCTGGTATCGTTTATACTACCAATTCGGGGTGATACAAGTGCGGAAACTGACATCTTAATGTGTCGACGTAACAACAGGAGGAAACAAACCTTTAGTTTGCAGGAGTATCATAAACACCAGGGGATAAAATTCGGAAATATTAATTAACGAGAGAAACCAACCGCAAGGTTACTTTAGCTTTCAAAGTAGATGGTGAAAAAAGCCGGATCAAGGAAGGAAAGATCAATCTTCTATGACAAAGAAGGCGAAGAAGTCGATAATTAACTCGTCAAAGGCTGATGTGAATAATGTATTAATTGATGTCATTAGACTGTATTATGACCGATCGATCCATTACTATTTCCGGCTTTTTATTTTAATTAACTGTTACTATTTCAGAAGAGTCCTGAAAAATTGGCAAAAGATAGATAATTGTGAAAATCATTTATCTAGTGGAGAAAGTATCATTGGGAATAAACAACCACTGCAGTTCTGATCATGCACATCCCATATAATATTGGAGACATCATCGCAGGGTCACTTAAATCAAATTCGTTCTTGAAGTCTTTGTCCCTTCCAGCATTTGATTTAAAATCACTTTTCCCTTTCTCACTAATAAAACTTAATTTAAAGTTAAAAGCGTTAAAAGCAGTTTACAAACTGTAACTGTAACTGTAACTGTAACTGTAACTGTAACTGTAACTGTAACTGTTGCATTCTCTTCAATTAACCAATTGAATGATATAAGTCGCTCATATTAATTTTCCCCTTAAGGTTTTATCAATTAACATGGTCTACTCTCACCCATTTACCAAACAACTTCCATAGATCCTACCAAAACATTTAAAATTGTTTGTAAGTGGCTGATGATGATGATGATGTTGTTGTTGCTGTTGTTACTTAAGTTAATAAAATATTCTCCCCTTCAGAGAATTGAAAATTATAATTTATAAATGGAAGAATTAAGTAATCAAAAAAATAAAGATGAAAACCTTGATTTAAGTGATTATTTTCATTTTCAAATGGTTGTTAATAAAGTTGTTTTACCACGATTACAATTTCCCAAAATAGCAACTGAATAATTGATGTCAATAAATTTTTATTGAGACAAAAACCACTAAAATAGATGAAGATTTAAGCAAAATTGGTATGAGAGACAGGGAAAATTGCCCAGCCAGGACACATTAAAGTAATAGATACTAAACGTCATTATAAACATCATTATCATCATCATCATTAAAAAATAAAAATATAAATATAAATTATGATGTTTTATTTAAAATTGAAAATTTCAAACAAACACAAAAAAATATTGTTTGAATGACGTATGGTTTGAAGGGGGTGGAACCCATTTAAATTGAGAGAAATAAACAACTGTTTGAAAAAAAAACTGAAAAAGGTTTCACATAACCAAACATTTAAGCAACTTCATGGTGAAACCACCAAACCATGATTTTTGGTTTGGTATCATCAGCAGCATTGTCTATCCCACAGAATGGAGACAGTTTGGGGAGCAGCTAAGAAAACAAACAAAGAAAAAAAAAACAATACAAAAAAAGCGGATACTATTTGCTTTGTGTCTTGGGAGTGTTGTACCATGATGGCATTAATTTTACCACTTTCCGAATTATAAGGAAAATAGAAGAATATAAAAAAGGTTCCTTTCAGCTTTCGATTAAAAATACTTTAACGTGCGTAATCATTAATGTTGTGCAATAAATTGTGCTGCGACAAACGGAAACTATAAGATCTATGAATATATTTCTATATACGATTGTTTATTTATTTGCCATTATTTTATTCCCCCTTCCTTTTTGTCTCTTTTTCCGTCAGAAGGAACAGATATTTAAAAGAAGGTAGAGTTTTTAATAAATCAAGAACTTCAAATCGGCTTGGTAGTATAGAAATAAGTCTAAAATACTATGCCCACTCAAGGTCTAGAGGACAGTCCAGAGAAGAAACAATGAGGGACTTCAAATCTATTGGTTCTTTTAAGAATAATACTGAAATACAAAACAAACAGAGGATCTCAAAGTACAGGCCCCAAGAGAAACTATAAGGAACTTTAAATCGGTTTGTTTGAAATCAAAACTCACAGAGGGTATGAAAATAAAGACCAGAGAGGAAACTACGATGAACTTCAAATCCATTGGGTACTTTAGGAATAAGACTTGAATATAAAACTAACAGAGGGTCTCAAAGTACAGCCCACAAGAGAAACTAAAAGGAATTTTAAATCGGTTTGTTAGAAAACAAAGCCCACAGAGGGTCTGCAAATTAAGACCAGAGAGGAAACTACGATGAACTTCAAATCCATTGGGTCCTTTAGGAATAAGACTTGAATATAAAACTAACAGAGGGTCTCAAAGTACAGCCCACAAGAGAAACTAAAAGGAATTTCAAATCGGTTTGTTAGAAAACAAAGCCCACAGAGGGTCTGCAAATTAAGACCAGAGAGGAAACTACGATGAACTTCGATTTGGACCTATAGGAATGTTAAGATGAGAATAAAAAGCACATAGTAGATTCGAACCTCTTATTTATCATGTTGGACAAGATCATCTGACAGTGGAATGGTGAGGACCTAATAACCAAGACTAAATCAAAGTGACTAAAATACTAAGGCCACTGAGTAAGTCTTAAAGATTCCGCATTTTATGTTATTACAAAAGGAAGTTTCTTTGAGGCATTCAAGAAAAGTTTAGATCATATCAAGGCTGGAACATTAATTAATACGTTGGCAGAGTATTCGAACATTGCGCTGCACATTAATAGGACTAATCAGGACAACTTAGCGGCTAATGCCCTGAGAAGCGAATCTCACAATTGAATATATTGATTGTCTGTGTGATTTATCCTATAAGAAACGTATAGAATATGAGCTCTATGTTATAGCGCAGGAGAGATGACATAATAAAACATCGTGTCTGTTCACCAGGATGATTTGTCCAAGATTAAAGGGGGTCGTAAATCAATCCTACTCAAGATCTTAATAACTCTCTTGAGATATACAATTACTAAGGTATTTAGAATTTGTCGTTTTGGAACACATCAGCGATAATGGATCTTTCTGCAAACAATTTTTACAGGAGTTGCCAAAATGATAAGGAGGAGGGAACCATTATTTAGCTTTTCCTTGCCCTCGAACACCTACGATTGCGTTTCTTTGACAGTAGCACGTTACAATCTCTGACTTTTCCATGACGATTCTATGGGATCTATACAGGTTTTGTGTGAAATTGACAGCAGCTCTTTTCAGCTATCTCTTCTACTTCGACTCCAGATTTTAGTCTACCACTACTTCTCTTATACCTTTTCTCTCAAAACTCTTCTGCTTACATCTTCGCTTAACTTCATCTAAAATTAACTTCTACCTCTTATTTACTCTCTTATCAGGATCCAAGTAAGCCATATCCTGTACTTTGTAATTCGTGACAGTGTTACTGTTATGACATTCCAAATGCCTTCAAACTATTTCTCTCCAAAAGTTATTACATTCTTTTAAATACACGCAAAAAAATAAAGAAGTATTAAGACAACCAAACAGTTGTCGTTTGGTTTTTAAGTTTATTTTGTTAAACTGATGGTTGATTGTTGGTCCTATTTTTTTTTTTTTTTTGTAATCAATTTATGTTATTGCTTTTTTTCTATATATATTTTTGTTGTTGTAATATTTTTTTGTTATGTCACTCTGCATAAATGTTTGTTATTTTATTTTGTTGTTTAACGAAACGCTTATTTAAATGTTTACTAATGGTTGGGTTGTTGTCTTTTTTTCCAATTCAATTCTATTCCTAAAGAATTGGCCAGCACCCACAATTATATAATAAAATCCATACCAACCCCTACTCCTTACTATCGCCTCCTCCCTTCCTTTCAAAACTGGTACCTTTGGCTATCAGTTTTCTTTGTGTTAGTTAAAGTGTTTGGTTTATATACGTTTGTTTTGGTGTGTGTGTGTGTGCATTGTATGTATGTGAAAACTACAGAGAGTGAATGTATTTGTGTGGTTTGTGTTATTTCTAATGTTGACTTAAATGATGATGTTATAATGGTATTGAAGTTGTTTTTAATACTTGTTCCTCTTTATATTTTTTTTCTAGTTCTTGTTCTTGTTGTGTGTCCAGTGTGGTTGATTATACAACTTGTTGCCTGCTACTTGTTGAAATGACGCAAATTGTAGTAAAAGTTCGAAAAAAATGTGTATAAAAAATTATTAAAAAAAATATTTATATAAATAAATTAAAATTATAGAAATTAAAAAAAAAACAAGGACACATTTGATCACTCACTAACAACTCACTTATGTCACTCAGCTTAAAAATGTTATAACATTTAATTACTTTTGTTTGTAGTATTGATTAAACTATAACTTCAAATCAATCAATCAATGATACCAACTACAAGACAAATTCTTGATCAACTTAAATTTTTTTGAGGTTATAACAGATATCGTTCTATAATTTTTTTCTATTAAATCATTGAATTGAATAAAAATTTATTAAACTTTTTTTAACGTTCATGCAAAATGATAATTTCACTAACTACATAATTTTTTTTCAATTTAAATAAAGTTTTGTTATATTGATGAAAACTTAATGTAATTAATTTACTAAATTAAAAAAAAAATAAAAAATGTTTTACTCCTCTCAATGTTTGCCTCTATGTTAAGAATGGATGAAGATTAGTACGATACAATTCCTTTAGATCAAAGCGCCACTACCCTTTATAACTAACATCTGTTATTTAAGTTGTGGAAGGTTATTAGATTTCCAAGTTTACATTTAGTGTCTACAAGGGAATGTATTGAGGTATTTCACCACAGGATCGGTTCCCTATGTTATGAACACCAATTGATCTTTAGTTTAAGACGGACTGGAATTAAAGTCTTAAACTAAAGATCAATTTATTTTAGAAAAAACAAGCAAAATTTTTGTTGTCGGTCAAGCCTGTACCCTACACCACATTGATGGTTGTAAACTACTGCTACGAAAAAATTTGAACGGCCCTCGTATAATTTGCTATTTTTATTTATGCAATAGATTATTATAATAATAACATTTGTGTAAAATTTATGCGTTTTTATATTATATGGGAATTTAAAAAGTTATGCACCGACCCTCGTATAATTTTGCTAATCGGTTTTAGCTTATATTTATCTTTAATTGACTAAATATTTTTACAACACCCACGTGTAAGACTTTTTTTGCAAGAGTTGGTGAACATCCTTATATATTTGGGAGTTTTATGATCTCATGGACTATAACCCGATAATGGGGCAATAGTTGTATGGGACCTATATGAAATAATGGACCGATCGCAATTAATTTTTTAATTGAAAAATTTAATTTTTAGTGAAAAATTGAATTTTTTTAGTGAAAAATTGAATTTTTTAGTGAAAAATTGAATTTTTAGTGAAAAATTTAATTTTTTAGTGAAAAATTGATTTTTTTTTAGTGAAAAATTGAATTTTTTTAGTTAAAAATTTAATTTTATAGTGAAAAATTGAATTTTTTAGTGAAAAAATTGAATTTTTAGTGAAAAATTGAATTTTTTTAGTGAAAAATTGAATTTTTAGTGAAATATTGAATTTTTAGTGAAATATTGAATTTTTAGTGAAAAATTTAATTTTTAGTGAAAAATTGAATTTCTTAGTAAAAAATTGAATTTTTAGTGAAAAATTGAATTTTAAGTGAAAAATTGAATTTTAAGTGAAAAATTGAATTTGTAGTGAAAAATTCAATTTTTAGTGAAAAATTGAATTTTTTAGTGAAAAGTTGAATTTTATGTGAAAAATTTTAATTATTTTTTTCATTTTAACCGAAAGTGAAAAATTGATTTTTCCATAAACAAAAATTGTTATTGAAATATTTGAACTTTTAATTAAAAATGGAATTTTTAGTGAAAAAAGAAATTAAAGTGAAATTTTTTAGTGAAAGAGTTATTTTGGTCTATAATATTGAACCAGTAATGACTTTCTTTTAATTTTTCTCCACAAATTTTCTTTTCATATTTTTTTCTTCTTTTTTTTAATCCGTTTAAGGTGTTAAATTCTATTAAAAGATCTCTATTTGAAATTGTTCCATTAAAGACCAAGAAAGAGTTCTTTATTGTCGGATGTGAATCTCTATTTTTCAATGTTCTGCTTATTTTTTTACACAATTTTTATGATATTTTGGCCCATTTTTCTGTATTTTTTTCTATTTTTCTCATGAAACTCACATATTTTATTTCCTATTTTTCTCTATATTTTCCTTTTAAATGTTTATTACATCTTTTCATTCTTTCACTTTTTATCTCACACTTTACTAAACAACAACAATAACAACAACATCTACAGCGTTTTATATTATTTTGTATGAAATCATGTTCTTCTATTATTCGGTACCATCACTTCGATAAATAACGAATTGTGTAATTTAAGCCTTATTTGTGATGTTGTAATTGTTGTAGTTGTTGTTGTTTTTCTAGTAGATATAGAGTGGAACCCTAAAGGGTAAAGCTTTCATAACCAATGAAACCAAACCAAAGTTAATTTTCGTAACCATTTTATAAGAAGAGAAAGAAAAAAAAACACAAAATAAAAAACCAACAACAACAACAACCTACAAACATAGAGACACACAACAATAATAATACAAAAAAACTACTAGAATTCTCCAGCAACAACTCAAGTCCTTAACAACAATATTATCGGCCATAAAAAAGGATGAAAGAAAAAGCAAAAACACTTTTGCATTTTCATTTCAATGCAATTAAAGGAAAAAAACAAGTGCGTGCGCTATAATCGGCCATCCAGAATCTAAAATACCCTCCAATAGAAATTTCCTCTTGACCCTATTGACTTTGGAGGACAGGACTTCCGCCAAAGGGAAATTAAATTTGACTAATAGAACTGTACTAGGACTAGAAGCTGAACTAGAAGCTGAACCAGAACTGAACTTGAACTAGAACTTTAGGTGGTTAAAGTGGATTCAAAGATTCTAATTGATTAAAATTTTGATTTAAATCAAAATCCCATATGTAGAGAAACAACACAGCTTAACATTCCCCCTACTTGTTGGGGACTTAAAAAAATTATTGTGCAAAAATTAAAAAAAAACTTCTTGCAAAAACATTTTTATTTGAAATGAAATGGAGAATGAAAAAAAAAAAACAAAACAAAGACGGATGCAGAAGAGAGAAAAAAAGAGAAATCAAAAGACAAAATCCCTTATTAAAAGTGCTGTTTGGTTAAACTTACAGAACTCAAATTGTCCACAGAAAAATCTAAAGTTGTAATAAATTTATTATGAAAGAAATTAAAAACTCTGGATGAAAGTTGATTTTGTAATTGTGGTTTTGTGGTATTTTGGAAGGTGCTGAGAGACAAATGGGATTTGGTTTGAACAATTTTGTTTTTTTTTACAAGTTTTCTAAAGGACAACTAAAAAGAAGAAGTTGATGACGATTTGTTTTATGGAGGAGAAAATTAGTTTATTAGAGATGAAGTTTTGCAGTAATTTAAAGTAAAGTGAGTGAGAGTGATTAAACTTTTAATGGTTTATGTATTAAACACGTGAGAATATAAAATTTGAATTAAAAATTTATTTTTTTTTCTAAAAGTTTTTCTTTTTCATGAAAATTATTTTTCACAAAAAAAATATTTTTCATTAAAATTCAAATTTTTCACTAAAAATCAAATTTTCACTAAAAAATCAAATTTTCACTAAAAAATCAAGTTTTCACTAAAAATCAAATTTTCACTAAAAATTCTAATTTTTATTAAAAATTCAAATTTTCCTCTAAAAATTCAATTTTTCACTTAAAATAAAATTTTTATTAAAATTCAAATTTTCATAAAAAAATCAAATTTTTATTAAAAATTCAAATTTTCACCAAAAATTCAAATTTTTATTAAAAATTCAAATTTTTATTAAAAACTCAAATTTTTATTAAAAATTAAAATTTTCATTAAAAATTCTAATTTTTATAAAAAATTCAAATTTTCACTAAAAATTCTTATTTTTATTAAAACTCAAATTTTTATTAAAAATTCAAGTTTTTATTAAAATTCAAATTTTCACCAAAAATTTAAATTTTTATTAAAAATTCAAATTTTCACCAAAAATTTAAATTTTTATTTAAAATTCAAATTTTCACTAAAAATCAAATTTTTATTAAAAATTCAAATTTTTCAATTTTTCACTAAAAAATAAAATTTTTATGAAAAAATAAAATTTTTATGAAAAATTCAAATTTTTATTAAAAATTCAAATTTTTACTAATAAATTATTTTTATCGCTAAAACTTAAATTCTTCAATAAAAATACAATTTTTCACCAAAAATTAAATTTTTCAATTAAAAAAAATATTTTTTAATTTTATATTTTTACTCAAAATTAATTATTTCTCTCAAAATATACATTTTACAGTAAAATTAAACAACAAACAAAACAAAAATTTAAATTTTCATAAAAAATTATATTTGCACAAAAAATGATTTTTGATAAAAACATTCACCAAAAATACACATTTTTATATAAGAAAAAAATTTAAAAAAAATTCGAACTTTCGCGAAATTTTAAAATGTTCACTTAATATTCTTTTTCATAATATTTTCACTAAAAATTATATTTTTCATTGAAATTCTTATTTAAATTAAATTTTAATTTTGGAAAATTCAAATTTTCACTAAAAGCTTCAAATATTTATCAAAAAGATGTTTAGGAGTGAGATAGAAAAATTCTTAACATACATATATGTTACTAAAAACAAAACCACTAAACTAAACAGTTTTTATTTCGAACAGGTAGTACATTTCTGGACCCTCAAAATTTTTAACCAGGAAGTTGCGAAAAATCTGCCAGAACATACATTTCATCATCCATTATTCAGCAAAGGATATTTTTTTAACATGACTTCAATTTTTGTGCGTTGTTTTTGACCTTTAAATTATTAGCAGCATTCCTTTAAGGAACTTTTTCAACCAGCATTAATTTTAATTTATTGTAGGAAATAGCCCGAGTACTGAACTAAAGGGGCTGCTTTCCTTTCTCATGTGCTGGGAACTCATTTGAAAATGTTTTCTATTTTTTTCTTTTTTTAACTTCAGAAACATAATGTGGACCATTACTTTGTTAACTGAACCGTATTTTTCAAAAATCAAAGAAATCATTTTTTACTAAAATTCTTATTTACCGAATTCGATGTTGATTAGTTTCAGAGGGCTTTTATCGCAAAAATGTGAAAATCATGGATTACAGAAACAATGACTAGTTGAAATCAGTAGTCTATTGATTTGGATCCTTAAAATACATACATTCTTCGTAGAACCAAGCCAAGACCATAACAATTATTTAATTTAAGTCACCACAATATTGGAGGCATTACTTAACAAAATTCGAATTCGATTTTATATCAGAACCCAATACACTGAAAACATTTTCAGATTTGAAAAATAAAAGTTTTTCTCAATAAGAATTCCTCAGATGATATAGGATTTCGGAAAAGTAATCAACATTTTCAAAATTTATATCTCGATATTAAAATCGTATATTTTAATGTGACTTCAGAAGATTTGATTGAAAATAATCAATCAATAATTTTGTAGTCTTAGATCTGAACCGATATATACAGATTAATATCGAAACGGAAAGCATTTGTGTTATAAAAACTATAAAACGACTAAGTTCTATCTAATCGAATAAAAAAGTTGAACAAAACTTTACAAAATTTATCTAAACTGATATAAATTTCTTTCACATCTGAACCACCAATTAAGGATTTCATTGTCCTCGGAGAAAGTTCTCTTTTTCAAGTTGAAATCAATTTATTAACAAAAAAATGTTTAATAATTCCCAATGTTATTTTAACATTTGTCTTTTTAATTTTATTAATTTTCTTTCATTATTTTTCAATTAAATTAAAAAACCTGTTTTTTTTAATAAAAGTGAAGAAATTAAAACAAGTAAAAATGTTATATTCGGCTTTGCCGAATCTATAAAACCCTCCATCACAAAAATGCGTATGAAGTAAATACGTTTTGTTTACATACACACACTTATTTACACTCACAACCATAAAGAAATCTTAATGAGCCATAAAACGACTTATGTTTTTGGCTATAAATTTTTCTCTACTGAACCGATATTGATCAGTTTTGGAACGGCCATGAGGTACATTTAGCTAAATCTTAATCTTAAAATTTTATTCCGATTTGAGAATTTATGATTGGAAATTGTAAGGATAAGCTTCTTCTAAATTAAGAGATTACCTCAGATATCGGTCTTTATCATTAAATATACTAAACCGATTTTACTGGTTTTAAATAGGAAACTTCTCAAGCCAATAACAAGGACTCAGGCCAAATTTGATTGACCTCTTTGATGATTCCTTCATAGCGTTACACACGTAATAACTAAATTAAAATACCTCCTTTACCACTTGTGATGGTGGATGAGGGAATTAAAATATGAGGAAGTCCATAACACCAACAAAATACTATTAAGTTAATAACATCCTAATTAGTGCCGGGGTTTTATTCAAAATATATTATTCCATGTTTTTTTATCTAATTTTCATTCATTTAAATTGTTGGTGGATGGAGTATTTTAGGTCAACAATTGAAGCTTATTTCATAAATTCTAAACATTATTTGAAAACAAAAAGACTCTTTTTTTTTCATATTTATGATAATTTTTATATCCCTGTCGGTTTTATAATGTTGCCATTTGAACTAAGTCCAAATATTTAATAATGGGAAATGAGGAAAAATGTTGTTTATTTTATTATTGAGTTAATGTTAAATTGTTGTTGTTGCTGTAGTTACTTTTATAATAATTAAAACCAAATTTTGCCCTTAAAAACCGTTTTATTTTATGTTTCATCACTTTTATTTGTGAAGCATTTTTTTTTTGAGTTTATTCTTTTTCTTTAGGCCCTAAATAAATGGTTTTCAATTAATTATGTTAATTTTTTTCTATTTTGTAAGGAGTAAAATTGAAAAATTCTTAACACACATCTTCCATTAAAACTTTTTTATTTTTATACCCTCCACCACCACAAATGGTGAAGACGGTATATTAACTTTGTTATTCCGTGTGTAACGCTAAGTAGGAATCATCGCAGGCCCTATAACGTATATAATTCTGAGCCGATTTAGCCATGTCCGTCTGCTTGTGTAATTGACAGAACTTAATGAAATTCAGCCTGATTATTTGTTCTGAGTCCTGAGAGATTTTCATATGTAAAACCTGCAAAATCGGTTTAGTATATTAAAAGATATAGACCGACATCTGAAGTAAGCTCTAAGTTCAAGTTCAAAAATCTTTTGTAGAATTGTCAGTTACAGAACAAACATAATATTAAGCTACATGTACTTCATTGTCATTCCAAAAACTATCAAAATCGGTTCAGTGGAAAAAAAGCTATAGCCCAAAATATAATTAAATTGATGACTCACCAAGTGTTCGTGTTTTATATCTATGATAAACTTAAATGTATGGGTGTATGTAAGAGTGGGTATGTACGAAACGTAATAATAATATTCTAAAAAGTTCCCAACACATTTGGCAGGAAAGCAGCCCACTTAACTTAGTCCTCGGAATATTTGATTTGATATGGAATGTTAAAGCTAATAGAGGTTTAAAAGCATACATGGTTCAAAAATTTCGTGACAAGAACGTTGCAAAAAATATAGAGGTGAAAACAGGGCACAGAAATTGAAATTAAGTTTTCTAAAAAAAATTATTGCTGCAAATGTATGACGAATTTTCGCAACTACGTGATCATAAACTTTATGTTGCTGATGCTCGAGGGAATGTTGAAGAAAAGCTTAGAATGCAAAAGCAGTAAAAATTTCCCACAAAAATTTATTTGTATGGCAAACAATATGCAGTTGCGGTAAAAGAAGTCAATCATTTGTTACAACAAGCTCTACAAATACCGAAATTTATATCAAGGATTTGGCATTCTGTCACCATGGTAAACAAGCCCTTGAGTGGTACAAGAACAACTATGTGCTGGTTTGTACCAAAAGAATCAAATTCTTCAAACTGCCCAGATCTAAAGCCAGTGGAGTGATATTGATCTCTAGTTAAAGGAGATTTGATGAGCACAAAAAAAGGTCTCCAAGAGTTGTGGAAGATTTTAAACGGAGACCAAAATTTCATATTTAGTGATTAAAACTATAAAAATTTTTCTTTGGAAAATTATTAAAATAATTTAAATTAAATAAAAAAATTAAAACTTTAAATTTTATAGTTTCGTGTTTATTAACATACATGTATGTTAATAATTTTTCAATCTCACTCCCTATAACAAGTGTAATATTTGATGTTTTTCTGTTTCATTATGCAGGATGAATTTTTAAGGTTCAATATTGAGAGCCAAAAATAAAAATTAATTGTAATTAGAAAATTATTAAAATTTTGTTTTATTGAAAATTTGTAAAAAATCTGGAATTTATTTGAATGAAAAACATGATAAAACATTTTAAAAATGTATTATCATTTTAAATCAAAATCAATATTGAAAAAAAAATTGTGTTTATAATTTAGGTTTTTATGTTAATTAAAGATTAATTCATGGAATAATTCATAGAAAAATGTTCCACTTTTTAACAAAAGAATTTTCAATTTCAATGAAAATTACGCAAGAGATTCGATTTTACTGTTTAAATTGTTTCTTTTCAAAATATAATGGATCATACCGGAAGTAGGAGTCTTTGTTCATCATTAATTTTTTTTAAGACAAAAATTATCTTTCAATAACAAAACCTCATGGGGCCTTGTGTCATAACTATAGTCTACACTATCGGAGTTGGTTGGGGTATTATGCGTTTGTGCTGATGTTCACCTTAAAGTATACTGTTCGACTCAGAATCACACACTCCATTAACGATGTCCGTCCTTCTTCGCAAATTTTTAAAATATCGATGGTACATATTATTATTTTGACCTAAGGGTGAAGCCTATTGAAATTGGCCATGTTCGGTCCAATAGTTCAAGTACCTCCCATACAAATGTTCTTCCCAGAATGGGGTTTTAAGGTAATAAAAGTCATAAATACGAAGCAATTTAAATGAAATTTGGCACAAGTAAGTCAATACAAACCCCCTTCCAAATAAATAGAAGCAAAACTCGATATGCGAAATTATACGAGGGTCGGTTCACAATTTCTTGTAGAAAAATTTATTTTAAAACGCATCAATTTAACATAAATCTCAGTGTCACAATAATGTACTACACACTTTAGAATAAATAAAATAAAATCAAATTATACGAGGGTCATTCATTAATTTTTCATAAATTCAATTTTTAACTGATGATGAGGTGTAGAGAATTAGATAGTCTGCCTTGACCGACTATATATTTTTACTTGTTTTTATTTGATTTCTTGAATATTGACTCCTTATTCCAGCCTCAAAAATATTTAATTACGTTTCAGTCATGTTCATTACAGATCATTCCATCAAACAAATGTATTTTCCATAAATAATGTAACAATTAAAAATATATCTTCTACAGAACATTTTAGTAATTCAAAATTAATTTAAGGATGAACTTCTGTAAGATCCTAAATCAGAAATCATTCATTAATACGCAGTGAATGTAAATTACAAACGAACTTCATTTATCGTGTCTAAATTTTTGAAGCGAACTACACCTTTTTCGGAAGTCAAGTTCAAGTCACTATTAAGTTACATTAATAAAACCACATTTATCGGATGATTTTCGTAAAGGTCTTTGGTCGACAACCGATTATGCTATATTGCAGTACCTATCCCTTGACCTCATGTGTCAAAGGGCTGCCTTTTACTCTGCTGTTAGGCTCTTTGCTGCAAATCCGTGGAACATCAGTTAGATCACTGTCATTCCCGCATTTGGGATCACTCCGCACTTGAGTTGAGGTGTAGTCCAGACGTAACGATCCCGTGGCTTGACTCCATCGCTAGGATCTATTAGGAGCACACTGATAGTTCCAAGAGGCACGAACTTCTTTCTTAAAATATCATTTCAGCTAAAAGATGACTATAGCATCTTACAGGTAGAGAACTCAGGCATTAAGAGGGCGGCTAACGGGCTCTGGTATAATCGGATATCGGGAGATATCAAGATCCTTACAAAGTACAAAGAGACTAACATAGAGCTGCTAGTTTAAAGCACGTTTATACAGCATAAAAATTAACAACGGAATGCTGGATTTCCTGAGGAGGAAATTCAGAGCTTTGAGCATAAGCTATATGGAATAACGCAGAGGAGATAGTTGACTAAGTTAACTTATGTAACTACCCGCGTCATATAGCGTAGGAACGATATTCGAATGATGAAGTAGCTATCTGTTTCAGTAGAGAAGAGATAAGACTTCTTGTGTATATTATAACCGGACATTGTGTTCTGGGAACGCATGCGAGAAGGATGGATCTTGCCCACAATGTCTTATATCGCAATTGTCGTGACGAATTAGAGAGAAAGACAGTTTTTGGAACCTTTACTCTTAAATATTTCTAGTCTTAATATGAGGTCGCTACTGAATCGATTTAACCGAAAAAATGTATGAGAAGATAAACACATTCAATCATGGAAAATCCTCACGATTCATTAACATTCATTTTTTTATTTTTTACTATGTTACTGTCCAGCACTAAGAGAACTTAGGAATACCGTGCTTGGAGCATTTACTACTGAGCAAGGTGATATTATTGAATATTTTGATTAAAACTGATCTCCCGCTTTATTTTGAGAAGCATCAAATCTTTTATTGATTCATTAAAAATTTCCTTAAACTGAACCATTTAGATTAGATAGAATATTGAATATTTAGAAAATTACAATCCACAGAGCTACTAACATCTGCTCTTATATTAGATATTTCAAAACTGATTTATACTTGAAGGATTAGAAATTCAGAATGTATTTAAACCATTTTATAAAGATTTTTAAACCGGTTAAGGTCAATAGGCAACTTTTCTTTTAAAATTATTGGAATTCTTAGTCTTATTCAATGTAGAACTTACCTTAACCAATGACGTTTGGTAATACTGGTGTGACAACAAATGGCATCATATTGATCGGCCACCCAAACAATTAATATTATATAAAATGCTGTGGTAGTATCATTGAAAAATTCAGACATAATAGCTTCCATACCTAAAGCAAACAAGGAAAGGAAAATGAAAATATTCAATGGAAATGAACTATAAATTTATTAATGAGTTTTACTTACCCACTAAAGCTAAAATGACAATCAATAAAGGTGCTATAGGAAAACGAGCGGTAACATTAAATTCCAACATTTGCAAAAGATCCACTTTAATAAATAAACAAAAACCAAAATTAATTATACATTTTTTCACTATTTATAAAAATATTATTTACTTTAAGAAATATTTATATATAATACTTTACCTATAAAAACAAATATTTGATGATGGGAAAATCTTAATAACATTGAAATTGAAAAAGTCTATTTTAAGCCCAAAAATATAAAAAGAGAAAAAAAATTGTTTTTTATTTCGAAAAAAAAAAAAAAATAAATTAAAGAAAAATTAAACAAAAAATTGTACTTACAAATAATAACATAACAAAAAATGCTGTAGGATATGAACTCCATGCTGTCCACCAGGTTGAAACAAAACGATAATGTTCTCCTGTTATAACATTACGCAAATAACCCTTATTTTCCTCTTTTTCTGCAATAACGCGTACAGAGGCCATTAACAAATCATCATAACTAAACAAAAAAAATGGGAATTAAAAAATTCAAAATAAATAGATTTTGGTTTTATTTTGTGTTAGAAAAACAAATACAAACCCCAATAATTCTTTTAAAAGAAATTTACTAAATTTATCACCAAAACATTTATTATTTAAAGGATCTAATTGTACCACACGAACGGGTATTTGTAAACGTTTACGTGTGGTGGGCGATAAACGTAAATGACCATATTCCAAAGAATATTCAACAATATATTGTTCATCTGAAATAATAATACAAAAATATTTTAAATAAAATATATAAAACTAAATACATAAAAAGAGTGAGATCGAAAAACTCTTAACAAACATATATGTTAATAAAATTTAATCAATAAACTAATAATTTTAATTTTGTTTTAATACAATTCAATAAAATTGAATGATGAAATTTTGAATCTTTTTCGAAAACCCTTCCATTAACTTTTTAATAGTGCACAAACATGAAGTCCAACTCCGTTTAAAATATATCACACTTTTGGTCATCTTTCTTGTGAACTTCTCTTCTCTTTTATTGAAAGCCCAATGTCTTCATTGTCCTTAGCTCAATGAAGTTTGGAGAATTTTCTTCGTTTGGTACAAATATCACATTAATGTCCTTGTAAAAAATTAGGCCTTATTTAAGTGGATACACTTGAAGTCGGTATTAATAGGGCCCGTTGAAACAAATGATTGGCTTGTTTTGTCGCAACTGCATTTTGCTTGTCATAGCAAACACTATTTGGGAAATTTTGACTGTTTTTGGGAACTAAGTTTTTTTCATCACTCCCTCGAGCATCGCCAACATAAAATTTTTGTCCAGAAAGTTGCAAATAATCCGCCAGTTCATACGTTTCGTCATCCATTATGTAGCAAGAATAATTTTTTTTTAGAAAACTTGACTTCAATTTCCGTGCTCTGTTTTTGGTCTCAAAATTTTTTAGCAGCTGTTTTTAAACCTGCATTAGCTTTTGCTTTTCGTACCAAATATTCCGAGCACTGAGCTAGCCGGGGTGCTTTCCTTCCGGGGTGCTTTCCTTCCGGATGTGTTGAGAGCTTTTTGAAATGTTTTTTTTTTTGCTTTCAAAACATAATGTGAACCATTGATTCTACCTTAACCTAGCGTTTCCTTCAACGGACAACTTCTTTCATTACTGTTGAATAACATTGGAAATAGTTTGATGACAGACATTTGAACGTTTGGCCAAATTTTTGTAGGACCAAGTAGGTTATTTAATAATTTTAGTACGCACGTTTTTCTGGTCACTCATTTCAATCAGATTTGCAATATATTCAAAGGTAACTTGATCAGAAAAATCGTATTATATTTGGATTAAAAGTTTTAATTTAAAAAGTATGTTAAGAATTTTTCGATTTCACTTTTTCTAATAATTTACTCACCATCATCGTTTTCATTATTTTCATTGTATTCAGTATTTAGTTTTTTGTTTTTTAAGTATTCGGCATAAGTAGATTCTTGTTGCAGATAATAAGTATAAGTTTCATTTGTAGCATATTTATGATGATACAATTGATTTTTAGTTTTCGGTCCAATACCATAAAAACTGTAATGTTTGTAGTAAGTTTCAAAAATGGTTTTGTTTTAACAAAAAAAGGAGAACTTTGAGTAACAATAAAATTTTTAATTTTAAATCCAATTTAATAAAAAAAAACATCTTAATGAATAAATAAAATTCCTTATTTGTCAAATTTAATCTTCAATACCCTCCACCTTAAATACGTCTTTAATTAATACATTATGTTTCGTACACACACACTTCCAAATAAGCTCATAAATACAATATATAAATGTTTTTCTTAAATTTAAAACAGAAATAAAATTAGTTATATTTTTCGCTATAACTTTTTTCTACTGAACCGATTTTGATACTTTTTTTGGAGTGGCTATGAAGTACATATAACTTAATATTATGGCAGAATTCATTCTAATTTATCGATTTATAATTGCCAAATTTACGATATTTCTTCGCTTGAATTAAGAGGTTGCCTCAGATGTCGGTCTATATCATTTAATATACTGAACAGATTTTGGTGGTTTTAAATAGGAAACTTCTCAGGACTATAACAAATACTTAGGACAAATTTCATTGAGCTCTGACAATTATTGCGAATGTGAGCGTGTCAATAGTAAACAGACGGATATATTAATTGACTTAGATTTTGATTTGATGCAAGTATATATATATATATATATATATATATATATATATATATATATATATATATATATATATATATATATATATATATATATATATATATATATATATATATATATATATATACATTATTGGCTCTGAGATAATTCCTTCAGAACCATAAACAAGGAATGATAAAGTTTTTTTACCCCCTTCACAATTGTTTAGAACAGTTTTTTCTATAACATTTACAAATTTGACAAGTAACGCAAAAGAGCTTCAATTTTCTTTTTGAACTTACTAATCGTATTGTAGTTTACGCATTAAATTTTCATTAGCTTGATTCTGTTCATAGATTTCCAAACGTTTATCTAAATTTGGTATAACTTCAACTCTAGAAATTAGATAAAGAAAACGAATTTATTAGCATTTTTTGGAAACAAAAATTTTAATTTCTTATTTACCTTAAAACACCATCTCGTGGCCAGTCTTGTACATCTTCCAAACATGTAGCTGGATTTTTTATAAATGACATATGAATATAAACTAAAGCTGAGAAAAATAGCAGAGCTTTAATTAAGAAGAAATACTCCAAAGTGCGTTGAAAAGGTCTAGAAGGAAACAATGAAAAATGGGATTAAAAAATTATTTAAAATTTTTACTTAATTGAAATTTTCTAAATTTTAATCTGTAATAATTTTTTATAGCTTATATGAGATGTCTCCTATAAGAGATGAAAACTATTGAAACGTTAGACCATATTTTTGTTCCATTCTTTAAAATACCAAAAAAAAACATGTGGAATTTGCAAAAGTTGGAACAGTTATTGTTTACTTTTAAATTAAAAAAATTGGCCAAGAATTCCAAGGTCTACGTCAAACTCTTTCAAATGCTATTAACCATTAGCGGGAGAACGTGTTTGTTGACAGAAAACCTGGATCAGCTAAAAGATATGATCGGCTTGATGTTTCTAAAGCCAAAAAAAATAGAAAGCATTTTCAAAAGAGCTCCCAGCACTTCCGGTTGAAAAGCAGTCTGTTTAGCTTAGAGCTCGGACTATTTGGTACAAAGAGTTAAAGCTAATGGAGGTTTAAAACATACTAGTTACTGACAGGAACTTATAACGGATGACGAAACGAAACATATTTTTTAGTGAAAAATTGAATTTTTAGTGAAAAATTGAATTTTTAGTGAAAAATTCAATTTTTTGTGAAAAATTGAATTTTTCAATTTTTAGTGAAAAATTCAATTTTATTGAAAATTCAATTTTTAGTGAAAAATTGAATTTTTAGTGAAAAATTGAATTTTTAGTGAAAAATTCAATTTTTAGTGAAAAATTGAATTTTTAGTGAAAAATTCAATTTTTAGTGAAAAATTGAATTTTTAGTGAAAAATTCAATTTTTAGTGAAAAATTGAATTTTTAGTGAAAAATTCAATTTTTAGTGAAAAATTGAATTTTTAGTGAAAAATTGAATTTTTAGTGAAAAATTGAATTTTTAGTGAAAAATTCAATTTTTAGTGAAAAATTGAAAATTGAATTTTTAGTGAAAAATTGAATTTTTAGTGAAAAATTGAATTTTTAGTGAAAAATTGAATTTTTAGTGAAAAATTCATTTTTTAGTGAAAAATTGAATTTTTAGTGAAAAATTCATTTTTTAGTGAAAAATTGAATTTTTAGTGAAAAATTCATTTTTTAGTGAAAAATTGAATTTTTAGTGAAAAATTCATTTTTTAGTGAAAAATTGAATTTTTAGTGAAAAATTCATTTTTTAGTGAAAAATTGAATTTTTAGTGAAAAATTCATTTTTTAGTGAAAAATTCAATTTTTAGTGAAAAATTCAATTTTTAGTGAAAAATTCAATTTTTAGTGAAAAATTGAATTTTTAGTGAAAAATTGAATTTTTAGTGAAAAATTCAATTTTAGTGAAAAATTGAATTTTTAGTGAAAAATTGAATTTTTAGTGAAAAATTCAATTTTTAGTGAAAAATTCAATTTTTAGTGAAAAATTGAATTTTTAGTGAAAAATTCAATTTTTAGTGAAAAATTCAATTTTTAGTGAAAAATTCAATTTTTAGTGAAAAATTCAATTTTTAGTGAAAAATTCAATTTTTAGTGAAAAATTCAATTTTTAGTGAAAAATTCAATTTTTAGTGAAAAATTCAATTTTTAGTGAAAAATTCAATTTTTAGTGAAAAATTCAATTTTTAGTGAAAAATTCAATTTTTAGTGAAAAATTCAATTTTTAGTGAAAAATTCAATTTTTAGTGAAAAATTCAATTTTTAGTGAAAAATTCAATTTTTAGTGAAAAATTCAATTTTTAGTGAAAAATTCAATTTTTAGTGAAAAATTCAATTTTTAGTGAAAAATTCAATTTTTAGTGAAAAATTCAATTTTTAGTGAAAATTCAATTTTAGTGAAAAATTCAATTTTTAGTGAAAAATTGAATTTTTAGTGAAAAATTCATTTTTTAGTGAAAAATTGAATTTTTAGTGAAAAATTCATTTTTTAGTGAAAAATTGAATTTTTAGTGAAAAATTCATTTTTTAGTGAAAAATTGAATTTTTAGTGAAAAATTCATTTTTTAGTGAAAAATTGAATTTTTAGTGAAAAATTCATTTTTTAGTGAAAAATTCAATTTTTAGTGAAAAATTCAATTTTTAGTGAAAAATTCAATTTTTAGTGAAAAATTGAATTTTTAGTGAAAAATTGAATTTTTAGTGAAAAATTGAATTTTTAGTGAAAAATTCAATTTTTAGTGAAAAATTGAATTTTTAGTGAAAAATTGAATTTTTAGTGAAAAATTGGATTCCATAAGGATCATAGCCGATAGAATCCAATTTCCGACTGTTAACCATCCGAAGATCCTTGGGGTTACATTTAAGAGCCTGTTCACCTCTTCAGTTTATGCCACTGAATTACGCAAAAATTGTGTACTAGGAATAAGGTCCCAAAGTACTAACCAGCAGTAATTGAAGTGTGGATAAAGAACCCTTATTATCTATATACAAAACAATTGGCCGATCAGTGATCATTTATGCTGCTCCAGTGTGGTCCTCTTGGCTAAGTGATACACAATGGAAAAATATTCAAAATTGCCAAAATGCAGCTTCAAGAATAAAATGTCCTCAATACAACATCTACATGAGGAGACGAAGATCTTTTCGATTAATGGACATAACAAAATGCTCAGTTAACAGTTCCTTCTTGGAGGTCATCCCAACTTCAATATAACATAATTCGAAGCATGTTAAAAAATATCATCGAATATATGAACAGAGCATACATAGATATGGAAAGATACTATTGATCAGAACTCATATATAGCAACTTTGAAGATATTCCATGATTTTAGTTTTTTCTTAAGAAATATAGATTTTTTATGGGAAAACTAAATGCTAAAATATGGAACTCATTTTCTTAAAAAATCAACATTAAGCAATTGAAATGCAAAAAATGCAGCTTTAGACAACCCATTTTAAATCGAAAAATAATGATTTCTTGTTTGGTTTTAACTTACTTAGGAAACATGTGGGCATAAATTAAGGCCACTTTAAAATAAATGGCATGAAACAAACGATTACGCATATTCATAATATTATTCTGGAAATAGAAAATATGATAGAGAGAAGTTAGTTATTATTTAGTTATTAATATAAAACAAAGACTTACCTGACCCGGACCCCCAACACCAAAATTAACGCCTGGCATAGCACCACCCGCAGGACGATTACGTTGATTATTAAGACCGTTGGCAGCCAAATAACTGACACTTATAACATTGGCCATTTGATTAACATCTATTTGAACAGCTGCCGCTGGTTGAGGTGCCTGTTGAGGAGCTGAAGCTGCTGATGCACTTGAAGATGTTGACGGTTGGGTTATAGAAGCTGAAGAGGATGTACCGGCTTGCGGAGAGTTGCTGCTACTAGTAGAAGGTAAATTATCGTTTTGATTAGCAGAATAATTTGCAGAAGCTTCATTGTTGTTAGAGGAAGAGGCTGCAGGTGGTGCCGCTAAATCTGCCATTGTGAATGTTAGTGTTTTCTTCTATTGGGTGTTGTGTTGGTGTTGTTATACTTTTTCTCGGCTAAAATTCTAGAAAATAAAAATTGTTTCAGTTAAACACAGGTTAATAATTTACTTCAAATTCATCTTATTGTTTCAAAGGTGATTGTTTATAACCAAAACCACTATAGGTGCTCGGAGTATTATGGGTTTGAGCAAAAATTGTAACGGACAGAAAAAGAAAGTGTCCCACCAATTTTAAGTATACCGTTTGACTCAGTACCACTTTCTAAGTCGACTTAAGCCGTCCGTCTGGTTGTCTGTCCATGAAAACCTTGTAAATAAAATGCAGGGCGCATACAAATGTTCCTTCGGAATGGGGATTTAAGAATTTAAATCTTAAATATAAAGCTATTTTAATGAAATTTAGTCCTATTCTACCTAACTCAGTGAAGATCTTTAATTTCTTCCAATTATGATTTCCTGTCATGTAGTTAAACTAAAACATGAAACAAAATTAACAAATTACTATTCCATCCAGCTGTTATAACAACAACATTCGCACACAAGATACAAAGTAAAACCAAGGTCCTCACAACACAACTGAGATAGGAATGCAGCAACCGCATCAAAGCCTACTGGTCAACTACCTACTGCTTTAAAAATGCAGCCTTAAGAATCATAACGGGCTGTATACAAATGTCGTCAATTCACCACCTACATGAGGAAACAAAGATCCTTCCAAAAAAGGAACATAATGAAATGCTAAGTAAGCAGTTCCTTCTAGGATGTCATCGGAGAAATCATCCCAACTTCAATATTACACTATTGGAGTTGCCGCCGAGGCATATAAGAAAGGATATTCATATATATGAACATAGCATACAAAGATATATGCAAGATCCTTTGGATCAGAATTCGTATATAACACACACAATAAACAGAATTTACCGCGATCAACAAGTGTAGTTCTGGCACAACTGAGATCGGGATGAAGCAATAGTCCCAATACCTTCTGGTCACGTATTGACCGTGCCATCCCAAACCTATGTCCTGCATGTGGTCAAGGACCACATGATACATGACATCAATTCAACTGCCAGTCCAATCCAACATCACTTTGTCCTGAAGATCTATGGACACAACCAGTCGAGGTTGTTGGAGTTGAGCAACAGCATGAAGCAAAATTGATAAATGTACTATTTATTTCCAGCTGTTACAACAACAACAACAACTTGTATAGACCGTTCTGCATGTGGTCAAGGACCGCATGATACTCAACATTTAATCAACTGCCCTTCCAATCCTACCTTTTTCAGTGCTGACGTACTTATTCTTTCCAGTTGTTACAACAACAAAAACCAACCAATTCCCACGAGAATTACCAAAGATTATGAACCCAGCTGTGTCAACCGAAACCCTGTTACAACAACAAACAATTTGCGTTCCTATGACAATTGGATTTTCGTTCCGGAACGATCCGAGTCATACTCGGCCAAAGATTGTTAACCAAGTGACAGCTGTATTAAATGAAAGTTTTTTTTTTCCTAAGAAAGAACTATCGGTTACAACAACCAACCGTGTGGTGTAGGGTATTAAAAAAGTTTGGCTTGACCAATTATAACTTCTTACTTTTTTGTTTTTTATTAAGGTATTTTTTGGTGAACTATATTAACCATTTTTTTAATACAAATAACTTCCGTATTGAATTTTAATGCTCAATAACTCAAAATTTAGTTTAAAAATATTCGTTTTTGCCAGAATATTAAGCAAAAGATAGAAAAAATCTCATTATTAAACACGACTCTAATGAGTTTTTTTTTATTATTTACTTTTATTTTTTAACACACACACACACACGCTCTTCTTCTTCAATGTTTTGATTTATTATCCACCACTAGAGAGTAGAGTAAAAAAATAACAAGACAATAAAACACTAACAACAACCATTAAAATGTTAACTACGGCAACAACAAAAATACACAGAATAACAAATACACCATCTTAACATACCGTAAAGGTGTGTTCTGTTTCTTTTTTCTATTTACATTTTTAAATATTAACAATTATTTCTCTTTTATGTTAATTAAAAGAAATTAATTAATATTTCAAAACAATTCTTCTATCGCTTCTCCATATCGCCATTATTGCAAAATTTCACAAAAAAAAAAAAAAAACACTTGCTGAACAAATAATTCTTGCTTGCATTGTTGGTAATTAGTGTTTAACAGCAGCAGCACGCAAAAAAACTCGTCACAATTGCTCAATATTTTTTTTTCACTTTTTTCTATAACACTTGACATTTTATATCTTCCAATTTTGTTTTTTAATCTTTCATTACAAATTACCTTTTACTGTTTAATTCTATTAAGTTTTGTTAAACCACATTATTTTTTATGAAATATTTAATTAGTTTGAAGTAAAATTTTCGTAATACAAATTTTTTGCTTGAAAATTTACAAACACGATTTACTTTTTGTGTGTGTGATGAAAATTTATTCTAAAAAATCTGACTGGCTTTTTTTTCTGTTTTTGACAAGCAGATGATTCCAATAAGTAGAACGACGTAAGAAAAGAGAATGAAGGAAAATAGAATAGTTATAGTGATGCCACCTGGAAATATGGTTTAAAAATCGCTTAAATTAAAAATAAAAAGGATTTGGTAGCACTGTCGACGTTTGACAACAGCAAAAACAATGTTAAAAAGAATTTTGTTTTATTCAAGTCATTTTCCCTCCAAGTTCTCTGAATATTGTAATGATTTAAAATGGAGGTAATAAAAAAGCGGGAATCTACTTAACAAATAAGTTATGACTAATAAAGAAGATATTCTCGTTATTATGCTGGTAAAGATTCTAGTTCAATTCAAAGCCAGGAAAACTACCAACCTCTAATGGCTGTGTTCATAAATATTCAGACCTGAGAAAATTTAAGTTGGATTGGCAGTTAAACAGTAGCCGATTATGTAGTTCTTGGCCATATGCAGAACGAAGGTCAATTTGAGCCCAATTGTTGTTTTGTTCCGCTGCATCCGATAGATATTTCTTTGGAGAAAAATCTTTCTTTTTGCTACAATTGTCGCTGGGTTGACAATTCCTGCCCGAATGTCACTCCAGTCTTTGCTGAACGGAGATTGAACTGCCGTGGTAACGCCTGATTAGCGTTGAGCTCGTTGCTTCATTCGTGTTAATCAAAACTGATTCTGTTCATTGTTTACAATTATTCAATATTGAATTTCGGTGATACCTTCTTTCACATCCAAGAGTGCACATTTCATTATGTTTTTAACCGGAAAAATCTGCGTGTATTGAGGATATATGTTGAATACTGTTACAATTCTTAAGGCTGCATTTTGGCCACTTTGATCACTTTATTGCGTATCACTTAATGAAGGAAATCACACAGGAGCAGCATTTTAATTCACTAACCATCGAATCGTTTTATAAGCAGCTAAAACTATCCATACCCAATTACTGCAGGCTAGGACTTGAGGACCTTATGCCTACTTCGCAGTTTTTGTGTGGCAGTGTCTTAAGAGGTAAATAGTCTACCAATAAATACCCTAAGATCTTTGGGTATTTAACAGACGGGAACGTGTTGTCGTGAGAATGCCTGAATTAGTGTTTATCCCAGCAAAAAAACAAATAATGATTTGTTCCAAGGTATGTATTGCAACAATTTTTTTGGGAATATCAAATATTTGGTGAATATATAAAAAATAACGTTAATTAGAAGTATGGGGCGGTTTAAAAAGACTATTAAAAAAAAGGTCTTTTAAAAAATGCAGTGAACTATATGGGTTGAATATTAAATAATATTTTTTTAAACAGTTTTTTGAATAAAAAATTGTGAAGTAAATGTTTTAAATAAAAATTTGAATTATGACAAATTTTTATGTTGCAAACAAAATTGTGCCGAATAAGAAATACGTAAAAATCGTTTTTTGGGTTTTACAACGTATTTATCTTTATTTGTTTGCTTCAAGTAGCTTCTGTTTGCCAACACCAGTAACGTATTTATTTAAGTTCACCACCACAAATCGCAGTCACAAACCTTTCCCTATATAGAAATAGTAATTTAAAATGACTGTTGGTTAAGCAATATTCTACAATGAATATAATGAAAGTTTTTAGAAAACTGAGATAAATTATACACTCAAAAAATGTACCTTTACTGTTTATAGTTTATTTAAAATGTTTTCAGTAAAGTTGAAATTAAATCCTGTTAAAATTGTTTTCAGTAACATTTAAAACTTTCAAATTTTTAAAGATTTTTTGTCTTAAATTTATTAGCACAAACTCAAACCAAAGACAGTTCCTTATTTCCGTTTAATAGAGAAAACTTGGTAGCACTTAATAACAAAAACTTCAATTCATGTTAAATGAAAATACAACTCTGTTGATTTGTTTACATTTTATTGTTTAGTTTTTGATTTTGTTGAAAAATAGCGGGGTTTAAACATAATTTTTTCCTATTAAAATTTGTGATTTTGTAGAAATTTCTTATAAGAAGTTTAGTTAATAACAAAGTGCGTATAAAAATAAGTTTATTAATAAAGTAATTAATATATTTTATTAAGAAAATGCTGAGGATTTCAGATTTTTAAAAATATGTTTGCATCGTTGTGGAAAAATCTAAGAGATATTATTATTTTATAAGATAAAGAAAATTTTTTTAAATAACATAAAGATCCCAAATTAAAATGAATAATTTATAATATTCACAATTTGTAGAAGGCCGGTTTTCTTGTTGAAGAGATTTTCAGAAGTGGAAGTTATATTGGTACGATGTTTTCTCCTTAAACATACAAAGTATTATCACATTAAAAACATTTTTGGAGATTTATGTACTTTAAAGTGATTTTCAAAAGTATGTCTGTATGGACATCTATATACCGATCAATCTTCATAAAGTTTGGTAAGTGGGTTTGAAAAAGTACAAAATCCTACATTTCGAAAAATATTTTTATGAGAAATACCCGAAATATTGGATCAAACATGACCAAATTCTTCTTCATTGTCCTAAAATTATGTTCCAAATTTCATCAAGATATTTTTAAATCTTGATATTTTTAAGTCTTGATTGTCTTGTTAAATCGACTTAGAAAGGGATTCAGTGATTCAAATATTTACTATTATCTTCTATAACAAAATGTATTTTGTATTCTATCATAAAATTCAGAAGATCACCTATTGCCCACCCGAACAGCTATATTCTCTAAATTCATTCAGAAATACCTCATATTTTGTTAAAATAGAGACAGTTAAGAAGATACAAAATTATATCCAAAAAAATCTTTTGATAATTTCAGAGATAATATTCAAGGCATTACCTTTTCGCTTCATTTGAAAGGGATAGAGAAAGGGTTTGTCATCGTTGACTATCTGATAAATTAGAAGATAATTAAACAAGTCATTATAAAAGAGTCCTGCGAATTTTTAAATCTTATTAGTATTAAATTTCGGCCAAACCGATATTTTTTTTTGTTCCTTTTAAAAAATTTTAATTTCCGAATTAAAAATTTTTTGATAAAATTAAAAAAAATCGATTTAAAAAATTTTAAACATAAAATCAATTTTCAAAAATAATAAGTTTTAAAATTGGAGAAAATTTTTTATAAAATTTGATATAATTTTAGAATAAATTAAAAATAAAAAAGTAAAAATAATTTTTGGATAAAAATTATTAACAAAATTTCTAATAAATTTTTTTTTGCATTTTTTTATTATGAATTAAGAATTGAACAAAATATAAAATTCTGATTTTTTTACTAAATTAAAATTAAATAAAAAATAATAATAAATTTTAAAGTCTAAAAATTTTAAAATAATTTCGATAAAATTTCAATTAAAAATTTTTGTTTTGACACAAATTTTGATGAAATAATTACTTTAATAAAATAGTTTTTTTTCCAAATAAATAAAACTAAAACTAAAATAAAAAAATAAATAAATTTTATATATAGAAAGAACCTAACCTAACTATTATTATAAAATTTAAAAAAAATTGTTTAATTAAAATTAAATTTCGAATACTAAATTTTAACGATAATTTCGAACCTAAAGATTTTTTCGAAAGTTTCGAACAAATAGGTTTTTTTTTTAAACAGGAAATTTTATCGAAAATTAATAAAAAAATACCAAAAATTTCAAATATTTTATTAGACAAATAATTTGAAATTTTCTCCATATTTTAACTTTTGATAAAATTCTCTTTGTTCGAAAATTTCGAAAAAAAATTTATGTTCGAAATTACCGTTAAAATTTAGTATTCGAAATTTTTAATATTTTTTCTTTTGTATCATGTCATGTGTCTTTAGAAATTTTGGTGATTTAGGATTTGACTTGGCGGAATCTATTATTTTGTTTAAATAAAACAAGATTTTTAATTTATTTTTTTAGTGTTTTTTCATAGTTTTTTTCGTTCTTTATTTAGCAATTTATTGCAGTATAAGAAATTATACATTTAATTTTTATTTTATTTAATTTTTTGTCATTTCTTTTGTTTTTGTTTTTAATCAATTTTACATTAAGCTACATACATACATTGAATGTTGTTTGTTGTTGGTTTTATTTTGTTTCGTTCTTGTTGTTGTTATAATTTATGCTAATGCGTTTTTTGTTTAATTATTATTATTTTTTAATTAATAATTTTGTTTTTGTTTTGGTGGTTGTGTTTGCAAGTGATTTTTTTGTTTTTTTGTTTTTTTTTTTTGTCTTTAAACTTTTTACATTTTTTATGGATCAAATTTTGTTTGTTTTTTTGTTTTCCTCAAACAAGTTTTAGTTGAGGGTGATTTAATGATTTGACTAGAATTTGGAAATTAAAAGTTTTTGTAACGGAAAGTTTGATTTGAATTCTTCCTAAAATATATAAAATGATATGAAGAGAGGAGAGAGGGAGATTTTATTAATTTTAATTAGTTTCATTTATTTATTTAAACAATTTATCTATAGTTAGTTTATAGTTGTTTGTTGTTTTTATTTATAATCAGTATCGCAATTCCGTAACTTCTAAGTTAAGTACCGATATCGTTAGATAAGTCAACAATATTTTTTTCGTTATGAATTTTAACGACGAATAACGGTAGAAAAATGAAAATGTCAAAATTGAACGTAAAATTATTTTATTTTATTTATTTATTTATTTATTAAATTTGAAAATTATGAATGTAAATATCAATATGGATCACATTTTTCACAGTTATATATCCTCAAAATTTAACTATAATAATGAGAAATTATGTGATCCCAGCAATGAAGAATTATATGCGATATCATAATTGGTTCAATCAAAAATATTCTTATTATTAAAACTGTTTAATTGCTAAATTAAAATTTTCATATGTTGATGGCCAAATATTGCTTATTTACTTTAAAGTGATTTTCAGAGGTATGTCTCCAGAGAAGCTAAGGACATCTATAGAACGAATAAATTTCTAAAAAGTTGGCAAGTGGGATCATAAAATTCGGAACATCACCTATTGTCCACCTGAACCGCTAGAGGCCTATTAATACTCCAATCAATACGGAAATATCTCATATTTTATTAAAATAGAGACTTTTTAGAAGATTTTTGTTTATTTTCACTTTGATAAAATTATTTAGAAAATTTCAGAGAATATGTTCAAGGCATTACGTTTTCGCTTCTTTTGAAAGGGATAAAGTAAGGGTTTGTCATCGTTGACTATTTGATAAATTAGAAGTGTCATGTCTTGTGCCTTTATAAAAAAAGCCCTGAGAATGAATTGAATAGCTGAGATTTTCTACTGAGAAAGTAGTCACCGTACCCCATCAGAGCTTTGAAAAAAGCAAAGGAATTTTGGATACAAATACATTCCCTAATTTCTTAATGCATTTCGAGATACAATAATTATGTTTTATCGCCACCTAAATAGGATGGATGTTACACAAATAAGTCTTCATTATTGTGATAGAATTTATCGCTATTTGGATTTTCCATGGCCTACAACAATATTATAAACATTCCAATAATGGTGAAATAATATCTGAATTATATAATGTAAATTAACGTTAATTTATGTCGTTTATAATGAACCAAAATAGGAAATATTTTATTTTATACGAATAAACGACCAAATCCATTAACTAACGACTTTATCTTCCTTAACGATAATATTTTTGTCATAAAAAAGTGACGGAATTGCGTTACAGAGCTGATTTTTTTCTTTTTTCATTTATTTTTTTTTATAAATTTTTGCTATAAAAAAATTCGTTTTATTTTTTGTTTTTTTCTTTTTTATTAATTAATTTATTTATGTATATAATATAATTGTCTTAAGTACATTTATTCATTTATTTTGTTTGTTATAAATATTTTTCATTATAATTAATTTTTTTTATATTTTTTCTTATTAATTTGTTGTTGTTTTTATTCAGTTTAATAGACTTAGTTTTATATAACTACACTACAACATTTAATAATATGTATCTCGTTCCATTTACTTTTTTATATATATATAGAGTCTATATACGTGTTTGTTTTCTTAATTTTAAATTTCTAATAATTTTTTTTGTTTTTGGTATAACTGTTTTTTATCGCTCAATTTATTCTTTAAATTAAAGTTTAGATTTTTTTTCAATTTTCTTTAATAATAATTTTTTATGCCACTTTTGTAGAAAAAGTTTTGCAAAATTAGAATTTTCTTTTTAGGTTGGGTTAAGGAGGCTTTTTGGGGAAAGGGAAAAATTACAACTCAATCATCTTTTTATTCCTCTAAAAATGTTTGTTTTTTTAGTTTGAACTTAAAAAATATGTTCAGTTTTTTTTAATTTTATTTTAATTATTTTAATATTTAATAATCTTAAAAATTGTTGTATTAAATATTGACAGTCACAGGCTTTTTTCTTAAGTGAAGCATTTTGCTTTTGTTTTTTTAGTAATTTAGCTATAATTATATGTTTTTTGTTGTTATTTGTTAGTGTAAATATAATAGTGTTTTTCGTTTTTAGTGTGAACAGGTGATGGAAAAATGGAAATTATGTTAAATCCTAAAAGTATGCTTTACTTTTGGAATATTAGCTAAGCTAAAGATCTAATTTAAAAAACAATTGTTTGTAATCAAATATTAATAAAATAATTATTTAATTTATTAGCAGTCGTAAAACAGCTATCGCCTCATTGTCGTTATCGCTAAAAGACGGAGAGACTTTAGTCTTTTTTTACCTTCAAACTATAAAATATTTAAGTTTTTAATTGCGATTCGCCAGCCCTCCCTCTCTATATGAAAGTATTGGTCGCGATTTGAAGTTGCCGTAATCTTTTGTTGGACAAAATACGCATACAACATCAATTGTGTTGTTTCTCGTACTTGGAACACGTTTGTGTGATAACCTGGCAATATAAGTGCTTGAAGCGCCGCCATTGAAATTGACTCCAAAAAAATATTAATAATTTTAATAAAAACGAATAAAAACAAGGTTTATAATTATGATATGTATATTAGGTTCGTTGGCAATTTCAGGATCAACCAAAAAATTATAATAATTAGGAAACAATTCATAATAAATAAAAATTAATTCCAAATAAAATATATCCAATTAAAATATTCTCAAATAAATATAAAAAGGTGAATACTTTTAGGCGGTAAAATAAACAAATCTACAAAAGACTTTACTTAAAGATCCTTCGAAGTTGGAAACTATTAAGCCGCAAGGAAAAAGAACGTCAAATGAAACAATTTTGACTTTTTCTTCAAAATAAAAAACAACATTCAAATATTCAATCAGATATCAGATACAATTTTCGTGAGGGAATTTTTAAAAAATTCTAGATAAATATTCTTTTCATAGTAAATTTCAAAATTAAAGCAAATTTGCAATAAAAATTATAATTTTTTTTTTCAAAATTTCAAATTAAAACAAATGTTCGAAAAATGTCGAATTAAAAAAGTTAAGGAAATTCTTAATAAAAATTCGAAAAAATTTTCTAAAATTGGAATTTTAGAAAATTTTAATAAAAGTTTGAATTAACAAAAATTTCAAAATATATTTTCGAAATAAATGATGAAGAATTTATATAAAAGATATAAAAATAAATATCATTACATAAACCTTCAATGACTGAACTTTTTCTTTACAATTTCGAACTAAAGAAAATTTTAAATTAAAGAAAAAATAAAAAATCAGAAATAAAGTATATTTTTATTTAGCACTTTGAACTGCAAAGATTTTTTAGTAAAAATTGCAATTCGAAAGTATATTATTTCGAATTAAAAGAAATTTCGGACTTAAAATCAATTTAACAAAATATTGGAGTTTTTTTTTTAAGATAATTTTTTTTTATCTACATAAACTTTCGATTAAAAGATATTTCCAGGCAAATTTCTAAGCAAAAGAAATTTTATTATTTTATTTGAATTCGTAAGGAAATTTTTATCAAAAAATATATAAATAAAATAAATTTTCCACAAAATTTTTAATTCAAGAAAATTATTGATAAAATTTAGAATTTTTTAATGAAAATTGATAAGATTTTTCTCTAATGCAACTTTGGCTAAAATTACGAATTGAAGAAAATTGTCTATAAAATTCCGAATTCGAGTTTTTAACAAAACATTGAATTGTTTTGAAATATTTCGATAAAAATTAATTTTGAAAAAATAAAATAAAGGTAATTTTTGAATAAAATTTCGATTTAAATTAGATTAAGAAATAAAAAATAAATTGTATAATAAATTTTCAAACTTAAGTAATCTTTGGTAAAATTTTTGTAAAAGTTCTTCTGAATAATTTTTATACTAGAAATTTCGAAAAAATTTGATTAGTTTTTTTTTTCGAAAATTTGTTTTTGATAAAATTCTTCTAGAATAATTTCAATATATTCGAAATTTCAAACAACTATATATATTTTATTCAAAATTTTTAATAAAATTTCTTACATAAGTAATGAAATTCCTCTACATAAATTGTTCGAAATTTTGAAAACAATTTTTTTTGGTACGAAATTTTTGATAAAATTTTGTATTTTTTATTTACAATTCTGTTGGAAATTTTTAATAAATATTTTTTGTTCGAAATTTTTAACATTTTTTTGCGTGAATTAAAAAAAAAAATATTCCATTCCATTATTTTTATTTTTTCTTCGATATTTTCAATAATTTTTGTTTTTGTTCAATATTCCGATATTTTTTATTCAAAAATTCGAAATCATTTTTTTATTCTAACATTAAAATTATTATTATTTTTAATTTTATATAAAATATTTTCTCGAAATTAAAAAAATTCTTGTTTTTCGAAATTATTTTTTTTTTTATTTTCGTCAAAACCAATTTTTATTTAAAATTTTTTTATAAATTTTTATTTCAAATTTTTAACAAAAATTTCTTTTTGTTCGATATTTTCTATTTTTTTTTTTTTTGCAAAAAGCAGAATTAATAATTTTTATCGGAAAAATCGAAAAAATTAATAAACATTGTACGAAATAAAAAAATTTTTAAATAAAAAATTTAAATATCTTTGGAATAATGAAGAACAAATAATTTTTAAAACAATTTTAAAATAAAAGATTTAAAAAAATGTTCGAAAACAATTAAAAAATTTAGAAATTTTTCAAATAAATATTTTTTTTTAATATTTTTTTGGTTTAATATCAAACTATTTCGAAAAAAGAATTTGTTTGTAGAAAAAATGTAATAAGAATATTTTTATAGATAATTTTGGAATAATTTCGAAAAGGAAGATTTCAGCCAAAAATTTAAAATATTTCGAAAAACTATTTTTTAGAATTTTTGTTTAAAGTTATTATTTTTTTAAAATTTCGAAATAAAATTCTAAAAGATTGTCCTTATTTTATTTATAAAATTTGTATCCGAATGTAATAGAATTTACACAAATCTTCACTTAAAAGCATTTTTGAAATTTTGAAAAAAGTATTGAATTTAATTTTAAAAATTCTTCTCGTTTTCCATCATCTGTACACCTTTAGTTTCTTGTCTTTTATTTGTGTGTAAGTGTTTGTGTCCGTGTGTCCTTTTTGTGTGTATGTGTGTTTAGAATTAGTGCGAGTCTTGCTTGTGTAGTTTTTCTTTCTTTGTGGTTTGTGTGTCATTTGTGATTGTTTATTTTTTTATTATTATTTTTTGAGTTTTTTTTTCATAATTTTTTTCTTAAAGTTAAAGTTTCATTTTATAAAATTTGTTTTTTTTTCTTATTTTTTGTTCATTTATTTATTAAAAGCGTCTTTTTACAAACATTTTATTTTTTGTTATTATTTTTTTCTTTCTTTTTGTGTGTGAAAATATCATTGTTCTTCTTTTGTTTTTTTTTGTTTTTTGTCTTTGTTTCTTTTGTTCTATATGCAACTAAAAATTGTAAAAAAAAGAATTTTAAAAGAAAAAAAAATATATTTAAATATCATTAATTTAAACTAATATCAAGTGTTAGAGAACGTCGCATGGACGTTTCAAAGTATGCCTGTTTCAACATTGTGTGCCGTCCCCAATGTATTGGGATCAAAGTTCATTTTTAACTCTCCGGCTAGGACGATTTCTGATATGCAACCAACAATACCGCTCGTATATCTTCGGCGTGTAAAGTAACTAGCATCGGGCATGCCACCTGTGGTGAGAAATTAATTAATGAAATAAAATAATATTTCGTGTTAAATGAAATTTAGAAACGTTTAAATACTTACCAACATATAGACCTGTATCTGTATTTAATTGACGTAATTTACCCGGTGATCTTAACGATAAACTCTTACGACCATCCACTTCTAAATAACCCTCCTGAGAGTCTCTGTAATAAAACCCATAAACACGATATTTTGTTATGAATAAAAAAACATTTATTATTATTGATGACAAATTATTACCTTATGGCACGCACTCGATGCCAGAGGCCATCACTAACTTTGGTGGTATTAAAACGTATATCCACTTCACCAGAACCCAAATTATAGCGGAAGTGTAGGTAACTGTAAAGAAGATATAAATAATTACAATTTTAATCTCCAAAAAAATAAAAAAATTATTTTTTGTTAGAAAAATTAAATCTCATATGGAAATCTCGATTTTACCATATGAATTTTTAATTTTAAACGTCCATTTTCTATTTTTCACCTAAAAATCTATTAAACCAATTTTATAAAAAAAGTTTAAATTCACCCCAACTTCTGTTTTACAATTAAAAGTTAAATTTCCCCTAAAATTATGTTTTTACCACTGAAACTTATTTACTCATTGACCTGAACATTTTTAACCGTTTAAAATCACAAAAACTCGCAACAAGTCATATATTCTTCTAAAAGTCCATTTTTACCACTAAGTAATTTGTTCACCACTAAAATATTTTTTCTGTTTCTTCAATAAAACTTATTTTGTCTTTCGAAAACATGTTTTTCACCACTGCAATATTTGTTCACCATCAACCTACATTTTGATTAACTCCTACTTTCATCATAAACATTTTCAACACCAACATTTTTCAGATTTTTTAACCGCTTAAATAAGGTTTTCACCAAATTTGTTTTTGCATCGCAAAACAGTTTTTTTCACCGTATAAATGACTTTTTGCAATAAAATTATTTCCTTATCAATAATTTTCAACACTCAATATATTTTCACCACTAAACTTATTTTTCATTAACTTATTTCATTACCATACATGTTTTCACGACTGATATTTTCTTTTAAAACCAAAAGAATTTTTTTTAATTTGTTAACCTTAAAACTATTATTTTCACCACAGTTTCATTTTCACCATCTTTAGAGAAAAAACGCTTAAATATCAAAATAAGTCTTTAAAAGAATACGTTCTTCATCACTAAAAATGTTTTCATCACTTAATTGTTTTTTGCCTTATAAAATTAAGTTTTTTCACGATTGAGCCATTCGTTCATTCCTAAATAAATTTTTCACCATAAGAGTATTTGCCCACTACTAAATCCGTTTTTTTACATTTTTTCGCCATAAAATTATTTTAGTACTGTAAAAGTATCTACAAAAGAATTTTTCACCACAAAACACTTTACACTAAAAATTTCATTTGAAAAAAACGTTTCTCACCAATAAGTTAGTTTTTCACCACTAAATTAATTAAGTGTTATAAAAATATTTACACATTCATCACTAAAATATTTTTCACTACAAAAGTTTTTTTCACTAAAAATTACATTTTTAAATATAAAATAAATTTTTTTCACCAAACTAACTATTCACCACTGAAGTATTTTCACACCATGAATAAATTTTTTGCTAAAAATAAATTTTTAACACAAAATCTAATTTTCAATACAAAACTAGTTTCTTTTTGTAAAAACTAGTTACTCACCACTAACCTAAGTATTCACCACAAGAGTAGTTTTTATCCCTAAAGTTTTTTTTCACTCAAAAAATGTATTTGTCGTAATTTAATTTATTTTAAATCTTAAAAAGTGATTTTTCACCACTTAAGTATTTATTCGCCACTAAGATAATTTACCACGAGCACAACATTTTTCGCTATAAATTGTATTTTGAAACAAAACTTTAAGTTTTAAATAAAAAATTAGTTTTTTTTCTAAAATAATTTTCACCACTAAGCTGATTATTCACCACTAAATTATTTTTTCATCATTAAATTTTTTTCATGCAAAGATTTTATTTTAAACAAAAAATATTTTGTTTAGAACATAATTAGTTTCCATTTCACCACTAAAATATTTATTCACCACAAAATTAATTTTTTTATAATTTAATGAATTTTTCACCTAAAAATTATTCAACGTTTTTTCACTTAAAAAAAAATAAATAAATTCAGGGACAAATAGCATTTTTCACCAACATAGATTTCACCTCAATTAGACGTTAAGCTTTTGTATAAAAACTGTTTATAAAATTATCGTCACTGAAACAAGTTTTTCCTAGAAAATTAAATTTATATTGCGCTTGAAATATTTCACCACTAGACCAAATTCACACCATTAAATTCAAATTTCACCACTTAACCCAAACTCATATTCCTTCATTAAAATATCAAAATTAAGTATAAAATTAAACTTACCCCTCCTCTATGCCCAATGATAGATAATCATCATTATCTTGATCTGTAGTACCCACTCTTCCCGTCCATAATATAACACCATTTTCCGATCTTGTCTTTATTCTCAAATTCAAATCAATATTATAGCTAATAATTTGACTCATTGTCTCGGCATCATTATAATGGAAATAACTATCTTGACCCGCGAAACAGGCTCCGAAATTCTTGCGCACACCAATAGGATGATTTTGATTGGAGGGTAAATCGAATTTACTCAATAGACTCCAATCGGTATGGGTTTGTGTCTGAGAATCTTTTCTCTTCTCACTATTATCCTCTTTATCCGCATCGGAATCAAAATGTTCGTTACTATAATCGTATTCGGTAATAACCAGTTTAGGTTCTTTGGGTACATAAGGCCCTTTAGTATTGGCCATAATGCGTTTCATGTCTTGGGCCAATTGTTTTCGTTGATAGTCCTCAGTGCCATCACTATCGTCGAATAGTGAATCGTCCATGACGAAAGTTTCTTCTTTTGGTGGCTCTTGGCCGACTATTGGGGCGGAAGCATTGGGCTCTTGCCAGTCACTATCATCATCATTATCTTCATTATTATCTGGGAATTCTTCAGTATCTTCTTGAGATTCTAAATTCATGGCCTGTTCCTGCATCACTTCACGAGAGGTTTGTTCATACTCGAGCCATTGCTTTTCCAAGGCAGCTGGATCATCAAAAGTTAAGATATCACTGCCGGTGTTGGTCTGAAAGCTTTCATAGTGGGTGGGTAAACGACTTAATTTATGTTGTGGTTTATCTATTATGGGTGACTTATAATGAGGATCCGGTTTATTGTTGTTGTTGTTGCTATACGAATGATATTTGCTTTCATAGTACTTTGCTGGTGGTGAAAGAGGTGGTTTTGTTGTTGTCGTCGTTGATGTAGTTGTTGTAGTTGTAGAAGTGGTTTTTGTTGTATGTTTACGTTTATTACGATTTCGTTGTATTTTTGCGTTGGTCCTTGATTTATTTAAGATCTCCTTTGTGGCTTTATGCAATTTTTGTTGTTGCAATTGTTCTTGTTCCAATTGAGCAGCTTGCTGTTGTTGCTCATGCATGGCTTTAATGTCACGGAATATAATATCATCTTCGATTTCATCTAAATCATCATCCTCCTCCTCCTCTTCCTCCTCATCTTCATCCAGCCAATCTTCGAATTCATTGTTGTTGTTGTTGATGTTCTTGTTGGCCAAATTATCGTTATTAACTTTATCTAAAATGTGTTGCAATGTTTCCGGCACTTCATCAAACATAAAATTGTCTTCTCCTTCTTCATCTTGTGTTCGTCTCTCGAGTCCTTGTGCAAAGTTGAGTCTTTGCCAATTTAATGCTTCTGCAGCTGTTGTTATAGTTGTGGGTTTAGGAGTTGTGGTTGTTGTTGTTGTCGTTGTTGTAGTAGTCGAAGTAGATGTTTTTGTTGCTTCTGTGGCTGTTAACTTGGCTTTAGCATTATAATGTTGTTGTTGCTGTTTATACCACATCATATGTTGTTGTTGCTTTTTAAATTTCTTATGGTTAATACCCTTACGATGCTGTTGATGTTGCATCTGCTGTTTATAACTATTCATCCTAGTGTCTTCTTTTGCCCCCACTCCTGCCCCTGTTCCATTCGAATCATTATTGGTATTGCTGCCATGCTGTTTACTCTTGGCCAATGCTTTATTCTTTTGTAATTCTTCTATTGATACTTCGGCCTCTTTATTACATTGAGCATTGTAGGCACTACAACGACACTCATAACTTTCCATTTGTGGCACACACTCTGCCAATGGACCACAAGGTCTTGCAACACAAGCATGCGGACAATTTCCTATATTAGAGCCTCCCAATGCTTCTGACACAATTGCCAGTGAATGACCATTTATTTCAATCTGATAAAGAGAAAAAAAATTTGTGGAATTTTCGTTCATTTTTTGTTTTTGTTATTCTTTCAAAAATTTTCTTCTTAATTTTTGGGAGGGAGAGATAATATTTTTAGTTTTTTCTTTTTTTTTCATTTTTCTGATGTCTCTGATACTTACACGTTGTATACAACCCATAAAGAAGGGTTTATTTTTCAAATCCATTAGTAATTTGTCAACATGATTTACACCACCTACTAACAGATTTTCTGGCAGTGAAAGGTGCCAAAAACCATTTGAAGATATCGTCATTACTTCTGGCATTTGGTCAATCTGTTAAACATAAACGAAAACAATAATTTTTTTTAATCATTTAAAGACATCAATTTTTCGGTAGTTAATAGTAAGTGAAGAGAAATTGTCCAAATTTGAGTGTCGCAATAATGAATTGACCTCTCAAAGGACGAATAAACGTTTAAAAGAAAAATTAGAATGAAATCAATGGCAAAAAATTAAGGAGACAATTGTTGATTTTGGCTTTCAATTTCTGATTCATCGTAGAGAAAAATACATTAACTGGCGATGCTATTTTAGTCAGATAATGGCATCAGTGTTAGTTCCTTTTATAGACCACAAAATTTACTTCAACCCAAAGTCCCATTTTAGTCAGAAAATAGCACCGGCCTTAGTTTTTTTTTCATTCTGCAAAACGTACAATCTTAGATCTTCAAAAAGTTCTTAATAAACATTATTAGTGACCGAAATTAACTCCAATTGAAGGCTTTAATACATTTCCTAATTAGCCTTAATTTCGTCTCAAATTTACTTTAGTCATAGGTCACCAATTAGTCAAACTCCTTGATCTCAAAATAGTCCCAAATAAACATTGAATATTATTAGTCTTTATATACCTCAATTATAGCTTCTTATAGAGATTCTAAATAAATGTAAATCGCCAACAAATATTAAAAATTGGTCTATATATTTCAATTATAATGTTAATTGCAACTCCCGATATAATCCAATTTTACCTTAGTCATAGATCGCCAATTTTTGAAACTCTTGATCTCAAAATTGTCCCAAAATACAGACTAAAGACTTTATATATATAGAAAGTCCAATATAGTTCCCGAATGTTTTCAATTGTTATAATATCGTTTCAATTTGATTTTATACCAGGAATCGAATATAATACAAATAGTCTATCGATTTTTTGATAACCTCACTTTATACCCAAATTAATTCCTGTCATATTATCTTGATATCATTTCAAATTATTGTGAATCATAAATTTAAATAAAACCGCTGATGAACTCTAATTGTGGTTTATATATACTCCAAATATTGATTCATAAATCATTTGTAATATAATTCAAAACTGGTGTGAATTATGCGATTTAAATTATTTTCAGTCAGTGGTCCTAATAAGCTTTAATTGCCGATAAATATTTAGCAACAAAATTAGCGAGGAAATCGATTGAATAGTCACTAGTTACGGTAAACGGTGACTTTTCCTATACCAATAATAAATTCAATTGTACCTCCAAATATAGTCCCCAGAATAATTTCAACATAATATGGATTAAAGATCTCTCACAGCTTTTTATAAAACCCCAATTAGTTGAAATCATATATTTACGTTTCGAACTCGTATGCATCATATCGTAAACTTTAAAATGTTTATTTAAATGTGAAACTAATAATTTAAATTTTCGGAATTGGAAACCCAAATTACTCACTCAATAGTGTTTGAAATTAATATGAAGCTTTAAGCTCCAATTGCGGTTAAAAATATATTAACAAAATTGCTTCAAATATCGATCTTATTATGGCTGAAATTTAAAGCAAATCTATTGAAAAATCGCCTTAAATATTAAACGTAAATATCGGGTCAAATTTTATTCCATTTGGAGGCTTAAATAATATCAGAAATAGTTTCAATCGTAGATCTTATATATTCATAAGTGATTTAAACTGTCTGTTATATCGTACTTCCCAATTGTAGATCAAAAGATTTCGTCAAATTACGTTCAATATCAATCTCAAGACCTAAATCCAAAATTTATTAAATCATGAATCATTATTATGGTCCGATAATAATAGTCTTATCGTAGAAAGAATTTAGAGTTGGATTCATGATTCCTCATAAAGATTTTAATTATAAATTTGAAGATGGAATCGAATTTGCTAGAGTCTCTGTAAACTTTAAATTAGTGATGTAGTCAAAAATGATCAGAAATCCAAAATTGGCTTCAAATATCGACTTTATATGATAGACTTACATTAACTTGAATCGTAGCCCTTAATAAAGTCCGAAATTATTTATAATTGTGGGTCTATATATAATTAAAAATTGGCTTTAAAATCGGTATTAATGCAGTCAAAGCTCTAGCCCGATGATAAATAATAATCTGAACAAATTCTTTCGGAACAAATATTTTCACAAAACATTTCCCGATTAGTTTGATTGAGAGGTCCGTTTCCTTTATCTCTCTTTATTTTAACCTATAAACTTACCTTTAATACCGCTAATCTGGCAGTTCGTGACACTTTAATTGTATGCCACTGGCCAATACTTAAAGGATATTGACTCTGTAGGAAAGAACTAAAAGAATCAAAATCGAACTCCAATTAATAGCAAATCAAACATTTACCTTACAACTGCTGGTCCACTACCCAAATCAAAGGTAAACTCGACAAAACCATTATTTAAAGCTAAAGCTATAAAATCGCCATGATGTTTGGGACCCGAATACAAAATTAAGCCATCCGACAGTTCAGGTTTTAAAATGACCTAAAGAAAAGGAAAATATCATAAAATAAATCTCTTTAAACAGATATTAATCCTGGGAAAATACCTTTAACTCTAGCCATATTAAAGCGCTTTCACCCAAAGGAGCATAACGCAAAAAGGAGGAGCCATTAAAGGCAGGAACCTATAAGAAATAATTACATTTTTAGAAACCAATAATAATTCCTATTTAAGGATTCTTATACCTGTAAATCCATACGTATTTCACATAAATCTCCCACAAAACCTATGGGACATAAACAAACTGCTCCCTGATCCGAAGGGCAAACATTTGCCGCCATGCTGACAGGGGTATTTGAAACATTTATCGGTTATACAATCCTCTGTAAAGTAAGAATTTTTAAGCGCCTTCTTAAGTTCAAAAATTTCATGTCAAACTTACGTATATCAAAACCCTTGACCACATCTCCCAGAGGATGTTCATCAAATTTATAATCATGTTCATTGGCCACAAAACGTCGTATACAGCCTAAGAATCCCGCTGTTATAGGTAAACGATTAGCTAAACCGGTTATATTGCCAGTGCCACCCAAAAATACCGGTTCACGGAAAGTTATTCTGGAGAAGAGACCCTTTAGGAAAGAAAAATATATTTTCAATTAAGTTCTAGATAACGGTAATTTGATAAAATTCTTACATTCGATCTGCCTTGAACTTTAGTGCCATGATTCAAGACCAACCAGGCATCCCATCGATGACGATATATAATTACAGAATTCCATTCATTTAACAATATAGTTTCACGAGAACGTACACTACCCGCACCACTACCGCAATCAAACCTAAGAATAAGAATTTCGATTTTAATAGAATTGTTTCCTAAATTTCGAGGTTATGTTTTCCAGTTTATCTTACCAGAATTCCACAAAACCTTTATTCAATAATAAAGCCATAAAATCTCCTGTTAAATCATCACGTTCACCGCTTAATAAATTATACCATTAAATGATTCAGGACGGAATTCAATACGTAACTGTACATGTTTGTAAGCTCCTCTTAAGGCTGGAAAAGCCAGCCATGAGTGTTTTGAAAATTTCGGTACTCTCACTTTTATATCTGGAAAATGGAGTTTTTGAAATTGAGCTTTTTTTCAGTTACAGTAATTTTCATTTACCTTCAACACAATTTGTGCCAGTTTTACCAAATGGACACAGACAGCGACTCGATCCCTCGGAATTATCGCATATGCCCTCAGTGCCACATTCTAAACTACAAATTCTGGAAGAGGAAATTTAAACAATTTAAATTGTAATATAATTTTGAAAGCTTTTGCAAGTTATTTAAAGTATGAGTTCTTTAGAACACCTTTACAGGTCTGTTCATAATCTTACAGTCCAGATTCTTGTATTTGATATCGCAAGTTTTAAATAAACTTAATTAATTTGCTTTAGAGTTTCTGGACCTAGAGTTTATAATACAGAAAGCTTTTCTCAATTTCAGAAACAAATCAGAAAATGTTGTGTTAAGCTTTTAAAACTTTAAAATAATTATCGAAAGCTTTATAATAAAAGCTTTAATTTTTCAAAATTAATACATTTCAAAAGCTTAAGCAAAGTCTAAAACGCAAATTCAGAAGCTTTATGTATAAAATTAAGTTTAAGCACAGTGTAAAAGCTTTTATGATTTAAGCTTGAAATAGGATATTAAAAAGCACTTAAAGCTTTTTGAAAACTTTAATGAGATAATGAACATAATGAACTAAAAAAAGTGCTATAAACTTGTACAAATTCTAAAAGCTTCGAAAGAGCTTGAAATAAAAAATAATTAAAAGCTCTAAAGCTTATGCATAGCATAAAATTTTCTTTAAAAGCTATCAACTTGTACAAAACTTGACAGAGCTTTTTAATTCAAACATTTATTTTTATATCAATAAAGTTATTTGAAAGCTGAGATGAGAATATAAATTTATGAATATATAAATTACAAAGTTGCATTATGAGTTGTAAAGCTTAAAGCTTTTAGAAAATATTTAATTCTTCATCATTTAATTGTTTAAGTTCGGTTTCAATTTCTGATAATTGTCAGGTTCTAAATTTTATTCTAGTTCAGATTTAAGCTTAACTTGTAGTCTTGATTCTAGTTGAGTTCCAGTTTTGATTCCAGTTCAGATTCAAGTTTCGATTCTAATTTTAGTTCTTATTCTATTTTAGATTCGTGTTTAGGTTCTAGATAATTTTAATTTTTAGTTCAGAATTTAGATTTGATTTCAATTCAGATTTAAGTCCTGTTTACAGTTCAGATTTCAATACAGTTCAGATTGTAATTCAGATTCCAGTTCAGATTCTAGTCGTGCTTCTAGTTCATATTTTAGTTCAAATTCTAGCTCAGATTTTGTTTAGATTCTAGTTCAAAATTTTGTTCAGATTCTAGTTCTGAAACTATTTCAAATTCTAGTTAAATTTTTAGTTCAGTTGAAGACCCGGTTCTACTTTTGATTCCAGTTCAGATTCAAGTTCTAATTATAATTCTGATTTTAGTTAAAATTGTTATTCGAATTCTTGTTTTGGTTCTAGTCCTGATTCTAGATCTGTTTTTAGTTCAGATTCTAGGATAATTTAGATTCTAGTTCGGGTCACAGTTGGGCTTCCACCTCAAATTATAATGTTAATTCTAGTTAAGATTCTGGTTCAGACTCTAGTATGATTTCGGTGCAGATTTCAGTTAAAAGGATTCTAGTTCAGATTCTAGTGAAGCTTGAAAATTCTAGTTTAGACTCAAGTCATATTATAATGAATATAGTTCTAGACCTGTTTCTATTTCAGAACATAATTTAGATTCTATTCCTGCTTTTATTTTTTTTAGCTCGAGTTCTAGAGCTGCTTCAAGTTCTGACTCTAGTTCGGACTGGTTCAAAATTTAGTTCAATTACTAGTTTACATTCTAGTTAAATTGTTAGTTCAGTTTCAAGTCCTGGTTCTGGTCCCAGTTAAGATTCTAGTGATGCATCTAGTTCAAGTTCCAATTCAGATTATAATGTTAATTCTAGTTCAGATTCTGGTTCAGATTCTAGTTTTGATTCCAGTTCAGATCTCAGTTAAAAAAAATCTAGTTCAGATGTTAATTCTGATTCTAATTCAAATTCTAGTTCTGCTTCAAGCTCAAATTTTAGTTCAGAATCTGGTTCAAAAAAATTTGAATAGAGAATTTAAAAAAAGCTTTAGTTCGAAAAGCTTTTTAAAAGCTTTTTTCATAATTTTGTTTTTACTCACTCATTTGTTTCAGACGAACTTATATTATATGATATGTTTGTTGATATTTTATTATTTTTAATATTATTGTTATTGTTATTGTTGTTTCTGCCACTTGTGGCTTTTACATTAGATTGTTGCAGTGATAGTTCTAGTTGTTGTTGTTGTTGTGCACTCGAGGCAGTTTGATATTGTTCATGTTGCAATTGATCATCATTAATAAAATTATTATTTGTTATAGAATGTTGATCATTGTTGTTACTATTTGAGTAAGCAACTTTTTGTTGTTGCTGTTGTTGTTGATATGTTATTAGTGTATGACTTAAAGGTCTTAAATTTAATTGATTATTATTGACATCATCATAAATGGACATATCCTGTTTTGAATAATAATCATCTAAATCATCAATATTTCCGTTTGTTATAATATCTGTAGTTGTAGGAGATGATGAAGAGGAGGAGGAGGAGGATGAGTAGGTGGAGCTGGTAGTGACAGTAGTTGTTGCTGTGGCTTTTGATGCTATAACCGATGATGTTGTAGTTGCGGTTGTACTACCAGCCATTGTATCATGATCTCTTTGTCTATAACGAGAGAGTAAAAGATTTATGGGTTTTGTTGTGGTCATGGTGACCACACGTTGTTGGTGCTGTTGCTGTTGCTTTTGCTGATGTTGTTGTTGTTGGTCATTTAAATGAGAATTTTGATGCTCATAAGTGCTATCAATACCACCACTACTTTCATTTGATATATAATAATCATTAGAATTAAGTTTTTGCCTTTGGGCCAACGTATCCAAATCATCATTTATATAATTGGAATCATCTAAATCATCATCTTCCCCTGATTCACTCGACAGGGAAGAGGATGAGGCTATAGATCCAGAAGCTAAGGCAGATGATGATGAATAACCTGCTGTTAAATGATTATCATCATTGTTATCATTATTGGCCAATTTGGCACTAAATGATGCACCCTTTTGATAAAGAACATCTTCATCAGATTTACTATGACCATCTCCACTGCCACTGGAATTTATCACTGTCATTTTTAAAGAAAAATAAGATTAAAAATATAAAAATAATATAAAATCAAGATTTTTCAAAAAAAAAAAAAAAAAAAATAACAATTAAATTTTATTTCATTTATATTTCGGCTTTAGAGTCCTTTCGTGTGGGACTTTTGACGATAACATATATATCATTTTTCTACGTTTCGTTTTATTTTTATTTTTTACACAAAATTACAAAAGTAGAAAATAATAATATTTAAAACGTACCTTGACAGCTATAACCGTTTTTATTGAGTTCATAACCTTCGATGCAATCGCATTCATACATGCCATCGTGTATTTCATAACACAATTGTTCACAGGGACTAGTATGACCACAGTGTCCTAGAAATAAATGACAAAATATACCAAAAGAGAAACAAATAACTATAAAAAATAATAATAACAACAACAATAAACTTATACATATACAATATACATTTCTATATATGTATACATATATACATATATATGTATATGTACATGTACATGTGTGTGTGTGTATGATTTCTATTATTATACGGATATAAATAAATGGATTTTCATGTACAGTTTTAGGAGTACAACACAACAACGGATGTGGGTGAGTAAAAGGATGCGACAGGAGAAGGAAGAGGAGAAGGAGGCTTGTAAGTGGAATAAAATGACAATTCGAAAGACACAATATTATATACTCATTATGCATGTATTTTAAAAACACATTTCAATGCATGCATATTCCACGTTTCGTATACAAAACATAACCCAGCGAACACAACATTAACATAGACAATTTCAATATTATGCTACAGATCACACAGGTCATTTTAGTTCTAGTTAACATTCTGGTTTTGTTCTAGTTCAAATGCAGTTCATTTATAGTTCAAGTCCAGTTATTTTGTAGATCAGTTCTAGTTCAGTTCTAATTCAGTTTTAGTTCAGTTGTAGTCCAGTTCTTCTTCAGTTCTAGTTCAGTTCTAGTTTAATTCTACTGCAGTCATGGTTTAATTCTGCTTCAGTTGTAGTTCAGATTTTTGTTCAGATTCTAGTTCTGATTTCAGTACAGATTCTTTTTCAGATTCTGATGTAAATTATACCACAAACTCTATTCTGATTCCAGTTTCGATTTCTGTTTTTTGTTCAGATTTATTAGTTTCTAATTCCGAGTCTAGTAAAGATTCTTGTTTAGATTTCAGTCCCGATTCTAGTTCTCATTTTGAGTTCAGATTTTAGTTTTGATTTGATTTCAGATTCTTTTTTAGAGTCTAGTTCTGATTCTACTTCAGATTCAGAGTTTTGTTCAGTTACAGTTGAGATTTCAGTTCAGGTTCTAGTTCCAGTTCAGATTCTTATACAGATTTTAGTTCCGGTTCGAGTTTAAATTCTAATACTGATTCTACTTTTGACTTTGTTCAGAATCCTTTTCAGATTATCTTTTAGATTCTTGTTCAGATCTTGATTTTATTTAGGTTTCTTTAAATTGTAGTTCAGACTCAAGTTCTGATTCTAATTCAAATTCACGTTCTGATTGTACTTCAGATTCTAAATTAGACTTTTGTTTTAATTTAAGTTCATATTCTTGTCTTGATTCCAGTCTAAATTCTAGTTCTGCGTTAAATTCTAATTCTACTTCGGTTCCTATTTTTCCTCATTTTAATTCAGATTCTTGTTCAGTTTCTAATTCTGATTATGGTATTAATTATATTTCAGATTTTTTTAATCCCGGTTCAGATACATAATTGATTTAGATTCAGATCCATATTTTCCAATAATTTTTTATAACTCCAAATTCAAAAATCTGATAAAATCGTAACGTTAAAATGTGATATTATAATTTGGGCAAAATTTAACCGAAATGTTTATTGGGTTAGTCCACTCATACATTCACATACAAATATGAGAAGTGCATTCATGTAAATTTATATTAAATCAAAATAGAAAAGACGACAGAATAAAAAAAATGGGAGAAAAAATTTCTGATTGCTGGCAAAAGATTGAATAAAGAAAAAATTGAATTGAGATTTTCTCTTGATTTCGTATTTGTAGATTTGCGGTTCTTTTCAGTTCTTCCTTTTTTTTCTACACGCTGGAGATGAAGAAAGAGAGAAGAGAATTTTAAATGTTTTTATAGTGAATTTAAATTTCGCGCCATTATGCCTTTGAATACCAGAAAAAAAGTAGTTTTCATTTTTAAGCTGCAAAGAATTTTAGTAAAATGTGTTTTAGAAAAAATATAAAAGTGTAATTAAGAGATATTGAGAGGAACTGAAAGGAACTTGAAATGGATTCTGCTTTTGAAAAATAGATTTTTTAAGAATGAAATTCAAAGAAAAATTCAAAATATTTAAATTTTAAATAGAAACGGAAAAGAAACCGTTATTTTTTAATACAAATTTTATTAAAAAGTTTTAATTTAAAAAGTGAGATCCTTAATGAATTTATAATTTACTTCCATTTCAGATATTTCAAAATTCACGGATTTAATTTTGTAAATTTCAAATTTTGTTTTACGTTTTTTGAAGTAAAAGAAAATTTATTGTTAAGAACTAATTTATACGAGATAAAAAATTCAAAAAGGGAGGTAAGTTTTCATTTAAATATTTTATTCCAATAATTTTCCAATAAAGGATCTTTTTACTGTTTAAGAATGGTACTATTTTTCGAGAAAAAGTACTTAACTTAAAAATATTTAATTTAGAATAAAAAACATAATTTTTAAATTAATTTTTCTAAAAACACACGTAAATGTAAAAGTACCTTATATGATGGAAAAAGTACTTTTACTTTTGTACTTTTCAAAAAAATGAAAACTATTTTCAAAAAGTACAGAATTTCGAAAAAAAAACTTAGAAAATATAAATTCTCAAAAAAGTGCCCATTTTCAAAAAGTACCAAATTGGGGAGAATGAAAAAAGGACATTTAAAAATATGCATTAAAGTTCTTTTTTCAAAAATCACAACATTTAGGCAAAAAAGGTTGATTTTTAAGATCAAAATTATAAAATTCACATCAGAAAAGTACCAAATTACAATTTGGGAAAATATAGTATTTTTAAAAGGCATAAAACTTTAAACTTTTAGTCAGATTTTGTTTCGAATTGTTTCAAAATTTTACCGGAAAAAATAGTAAATTCACTAGAGCCCGACTTGCATCGTTTCGATTTTCGTGGCTTTTTAAGAACAGAATAAAATTGTATAAAAAATCGATTTGTGTCATTGCAGTTTCATGTTGCGTCGGTTCGATTTGTGTAGTTTTGATCCCGATATGAGTCGTTCTTATTTCGATGGTGAATTATTTTTTCTGCAGCATTGTCGATTACTATTTTTAGCACCACTGACAGTAATTCTCATCAACTGTACGTTGAATATTTAGATTGCGTGAAATAAGGGGATTTCACTTTTCTTTGTTATATAAGTGGTGATTCGCTAAAGTATGTTAAGAACGTTAAAATTGAATCGAAGTAAAAAGTTTGGAATTAAAATAAGATTTAATAAAACGTTTTAAATCGGGGGAAAAGATTGTTAATATGGGAAGAGCTCTTGGACTTGCACCTACAACAATAAGAACAATTTGAAACGGAGGGAGTGATAAAATAAATCAATTAGATGAAACCACACCACTCCAATCGTCACAAGATACTAGAGTCTCTAGCGAATATATCGCTAAGCAAGTAGCTTCTAGTAACAAATTAATTTAAAAAATTCCTAATTGTACCCTTCGCGACCACAAGTGGTGAAAGGGGTATATTAACTTTATCATTCAAGGTGTAACGCTAAGAATGAATCATATAAACCCAATAATTTTTGAAAAACCAGAGATGTCAAATTCGAATACTAAAATTTTCAAACTACAAAATTAAAAGTATCTGGTAATAAAAATGTTTGGACCTTAATACCGGTTAGAGAAATTTATCAAAAACCCTAAAAAATCCAAATTTTTTTAATATTTGGGACTTACGAGAATGCTGAAATTTGTTCATAAATGATGGAAAGACGGGCATAATAAAATCAAGACAGAAATTGCTTTCAAAGCGATTAGTATAATGTCTATATTCCAAATATCTATGGAGAAGCTATTTATCCTAAAATATAGAATTTATTTCCGAGCTCTTTCCACTACCCTTTCAAGAGCCATTACATATTAAACATTCTGAACTTCACATTTGGTGTTAAATGACCAGGTTTTTTCCTGTTTAAACATTTCACACATGCATGAACTTGTCCATACGGATATACAACAACAAAAACATATATAAAACATAAATAAAATTTGTTCATTTAAATTTATATGAATAAATATTTGTGTCGTTTAAAAAAAAACACTCAATTAAAGAGTTATCCTGCAGTTATGAATTTTTGGTACAATTTAGGTTCAAATTAAATTTTTTTTTAGAAAAAAATTCAAAAGGAATTTAATTTTTGATAGGTTGACGTATGATTAATATTAATTAAATATTAATTAGAGTTAAAATAATGGGAATGACTATATCTTTTAAACTATTGGCCTAATTTTACTGAAATGTATAAGAAAATTAAGGGAAACAAAATAAACTTTTAGAAAAATTATGTTGTAGTGAATTGGCTTCAATATTATATGAACTACAGGGTGTCTAATCTGACTAATGAGAAAAATTACAAATTTTCAAAAATTGTAAATTTTATTATTTTTTCCTAATTTTTTTCTGATAAATAAAAAAGTTTTGAAATTTCCAAGAGGTTAAATTGATCCTTTCAATCTTACCTATAAGAAAATCAAATTAGAATTGTATTTTATTACGAAGACGTATGATTAATATTAATTTATTGTAATAAGTATAACAGATGTAAAATGTAACAAAAAAGTAAAGTACCTATATCTTCTAAACTATTGGTTAGAATGTAACGAAATATATAGACAATATTGTAGAGAAAGGCTTAGGCTTTTGGAAAATGTACCTTTTTTTAAATTTTGCTGCACCACAACATAACTTACAGGGTGTTGAATCTATCTACCTCAAACGAAAAAAATACATTGATTAAAGATATAACAAAAAAGTAAAATAAATATTTCTGAAATATTAGTCGGAATGTAGCAAAATTATAAACCAAACTTATAGGCAAGGACAAAGGCTTTTAGAAATTGTATCTTGTTACAGTTTTGCTATAACACAAGATAACTAACAGGGTGTCAAAGCAGAAAAATAACACACACAGACCGAATAGTAATTTATCTATATCTTAAAAAATTTTGATTAAAATTCAATTAAATACAAGTCAGGCTTATAGCGAAGGTCTTGAGCTTTTTGAAAATGTATCTTTTATCAGTTTACTATTACAAAACGTAACTAACAGGGTGTCAAAGTTAACCACCTCATGCAGGAAAAAAATAAATTTATGCAAAATATAACAAAATAGTAAAATATCTATATCTTCTAAACTTTTGGTAGGAATGTATTAAGCCTTAAAGAGGAAGTCTTAAGCTTTCCGAAAATATATCTTTTTTAAAATTTTGCTATAACACCACAACACTTACAGGGTGTCAAAATTAACTAACTCATGAAAAAGATTATTCAATTTTTTTTCTGTAGTTTTTTAAATTAATTCAAACTCAAATATTTATTAAACTCATTTTATCTCATCTCACATGTGTCCAACATTTAAATGTTTAACAGATTTTTGTCATAATAATTATTTTGATTATAAATATCGTGTACATCCTGGCACACACATACATCACAATACAAAAAAATCTATAACAACGAAAATTACACAACAATTAAGTAGAAGCAGCAGCGAATAAGAAAAAAATGTATTAAATTATTGTTCATTGTTTGGATTTTGTTTGCGGATGAGTGGAGAACATTTATATTTATCAATTTTTCACTATATTTATTATCCTGAATTCATTTTTGCCATTAAAGTTTATTATTTCAGTTTTTTTTTCTTTTTTTTTATTTTGGTTACACTTTAGCTTAATTTGTATCATAATTGTTGTAAAATGCATGGGTGTGTTAGTGTGTAAACACATGTCAGCTTATAAATGTAAACATGAACGTCACACAGAGTCAGTAGTTGTTCATAATATATGCAATATTTATAAATGTATATGTGTGAGTAAAATTCCAGTAAATTGTTGGAAGTATTTTTTGACACACGCTACACCTTAATGGTGAAAGATTTTATGGGTTTGTTTTAATGGAGTAATCTTCTCTATCCCACTTTAAGATACAGGGATCGATTTAGGATCACTTTTCAATTTTGTTTAAATAATGTCTGTCCTGCCATCCATTTTGGGCATCTTATTCATGTTTTTGGAAACAATGATCCATTAGAAATATTTTAATTAAAATTTCACTAAGCTAATGCTGGGGTGACTCCCCAAATTCGAGCACTATCTGAACACTGTTTCCAAATCGCTTTTCTTTCGAAATAATTCTGCAACTTTTGAATGGTTAGAAAGATCTAAATGAAATTTCATATAATTCAAGCTAAAATGTTTTCGAGTAGATTTGAAGAAGTACATACCCTTCTCGGATCAAGGGCATGGTTGGTGACTTTCGAAATTTTCCAATAATTCGTTTATGTCCTTATAAATTTCCTTATAAACATTCTTGCATGTAAAATTTATCTCTTATAGTTTATGAGATATTTAAGACAAAATAAATTTTTAATCCCATTTTTTTCTCCTTATTTTCAAGTCCTTTTTCAGTTAGCGGGCTTAATACAAGTCCCAAAATTTTAAAAAATATGTGGCAGATACCCAGTAAGTTTCCAAAGATATTGATGCCATAACTATAGCAACACATGAAATGAATGAAAAGTTGGAACCTAAGAAAAGCATCTAATTAGTTTTCAAAAAGGTGGTAACCGTTTTTTGGTCGGAACTTTATAATTTTTGTTATTGTTTTATACATAAATCCTAATGAGAATGCGCGTTAACTGAATTTGAATGATCTTGGGACATAGATCTGCCCACAAGCTCTATCCAATCAAAAACAATAGGGCGATAATTTTTAGAAAAAATTTCAAAATACTAAACCTTGGACAGATTGGTATTTTGGGTGCGAAATTTGGATTTTGTCTGTCTCTAAATAAACTTTGGTATTTACCATACGTTCCAAGGTATCCATCCCAAGGGTACGTATTAATTACTATTTACCATATTTGTGTAAGTTGTAGCATCCTCTCTATTCTTAAAGTTATCAACTGACTTTGGATAACTCATCTATTCGATTAAAAAGTTCTGTCTTTCCCTCCGGCAGTCATACATTTTCATATAAATCTTGAGAATAAAGTACATTGTGATCAGATGTATGGGATATATTAAAGGTTTCCGTTAAGTTGAAGTACCCTTTCGTTTGCTAGTAGTAGTGCTTACTCATATATTAAATTGTTAATTAAGTTAGAAAAACTTTCTGATTCGTTATAATAATGTCTGTCCTTCTGTCTGGCTTTGCATTACGCATTGAGTATAAAGTTTTTAAAATTTTGTGAAACCCTTCTCTACTTTATAATATATCAATCAATATAGGATCTCTTTCCAATTACCTTTAATAAATTCTGTCTTTCCATCTGGCATGTTCAATATCTATATAAATCTGGTTTTAATTCTGAATGTTTCAATGTGATTTGGAATATATAATTTTTGATTGTAAGAAATATCAAGTCTATTGAAAATGGCGCAAATCGGCCTATAAGTTTTCCAATATCCAATTTACACATTTACTTCAGATGTTTTTTTCAGAATTAATTTTATACAAATTTGTATATGTAATATACGGAATCAAATCGGTTCATAAGTGACTCATTCAAGACTCACTTCACGAAATTGTAATTGGTAATGATCGGTGGATTGAAATAATGAGAGGATCCACCAGAGAAAATTATTTTAAGCTTATAAAAGTCTTCAATAATGAAATATTTAAATGGTATTTTATAAAAAGCTAATTACTTTTACAAAGCCACAACAACATATTTTAGAAAATAATCGGTGTATAATTTATTATAGCAGCCATACAGGCCCATCTCGCAAAATCAATTTTAAGTTCAGGTTTCAAGAAAAATATTTGATACGGCCAAGTTTTATATACGTAAAATATATTATTTCAGTATTTCGCATATGACCGTAATTAAACTTTACCAAAAAACTGGCAGCTGTCCAATAACATGATAAAGAGTTTTATAAAGGCGGTCTTGATCTTTTCTCACTAATTTATTGTTATTTTACTTTTTAACAGTTTATTACGTTCTATTAACTTATTTTACTACTGATTTTAGTTACAAAAAAACTGGCAGCTGTTCTTTTTTGATTATAAGACATTAATTAATGATACCAAAAATATGAATTTTTAATAGTTCCCATAATATGGTAAAGTGTTTTATAAAGTCGGTCTTGATTTCTGCTCACTAATTCAATGTTATTTTAGTTTTTGGCGGTTTATTACTATGTTGTCACACCTTTAAACCAAAAATGTATAATAATGTCGAAATATGTGTTGTTATTCTGGCATAAACCGCAAACATTTAATAAATATAAAGGATTAGCCAGGATTTAACTAAAATTTTTGCTAAAGGCCATTTTTTAATATAAAGTTGTTTGCAAATTAAATTTTAAAGGTTAAATTTGAGTTTTGAATATTTTTTTAAACAACAAAATTATTTTAAAAAAATTTATCCATCCAAATTAATTATCTTTTTTCCAATATACTTTATTCCCCTCTTTCTAAATCAATTTCAATTTAAACTTAATGTCAATCAAACTCATTGAATTATTTAATAATTATTAAACAATTATTTTCAAAATAATTAAAAATAGACAAAAAACTGTTTATCTCTTCTAAATGAATAATAATTTTATAAATGAAACGAACAAACCCCGTGATTATAAAACGCCTTTCACTTAAGTATCTTCAGTGATTAAATAAACAACAATTTATTTGCCAAATTTATTTATCCTTTTTTTGAAAATTATACTCTCTCACTCTCCCTCTCCTCTCTCTCTTTCCGTTACCACTTTATATTTATTGTTCATGTTTTGCTGTATGTGTTCCTACATACTTGAAAATGATTCCACCTACAAACAACATTTTTTAAGTACTTTCCAAAAGTGACATTATAACAAAAAAAAAACCTATTTTCCCAAAACCTATCGATAATAAACCTAGAAAATTCTTATATATCCACCCATTTTAACCCCACAAGAGGTAGAAGTGTCTTCTCTATTACATAATTGATGACTAAACACAATTCATTACAAAATATATTCATTAGCTGTCACTTACACGGTTCAGCACGGCACAGTTCAGCACCATTATTATTGTTATTGATTTCGAGAATAGAGTCACATACATACACACATATATGTATGTGTAAAGATATACTAATACTTAAATCCATAACAAATGTATTAAAAACGCTTGTATTATACCAAAAAAATAACAAGTACAAAAAAAATAATAAGAATCTGAAAAATAATATAATTTTAAAATATTTTTGAGTATTACACCTTTTAGAAAGGGACTCATATAGATTTTGGAAATAAATCAAAGAGTTTTTACAAGAGAAAATGTTATTTCGCAAAGAAAATCAAAAGTACAGCATTTGATGTTATGTGAAAATAACTCCTACAAACTGGCAGCTGTTCTTTTTTGAACGAACTAAGATTAAATATCATTTAACTCAAAAATATATATTTTTCATAACATTTTATTGATTTTTTATTGATATGGATGTTTGTGCTAAGAATTTTTCAAAAAAAACCTGTCAGCTGTTCTTTTTTATAGTAAATCTTCAGTGTTTGATTTATAATATTTTGATGTGAATATAACCCTTACAGAATTACATCATATATTTTGTGACGTTTTAACATAAAATTAAAATATTTTAAAAGTTTTGAATTGATTTTTATACACAAAACCGATTTTAAAAGAACTTTACAAAAAAAACTGGCAGCTGTTCCCTTTTTATTGTAGATTATTGAATATTTGTAATGAAACAAATCTTCAAAAACAATTGATCGACTAAATGGATTTATATCTAATTTAACTTAGCGATATTATTACTTTTGATTTTTGGATTTCATAATGGGCCCACAGGCGGAGTTATGGTTTCCCACTTTGACACAAGAAAACGCTTGACAAATGTCTGTCTATTCATCTGTTAGAAACATTGTCATATTCATTATAATGTGACTCTTTTGGTACAACTATCACATAATTGTTGGTACATTCTTGTACCATTCAAGGCTTCGTTTACCATAGAGACAGGATGCCAAGTCAGACCAAAAATAAGTGAATTTTTTTTTTTTTAATTTTTTACTGCTTTTCAATCCTAAAGTTATCTTCAATCAATCTTCTGACCAGGAAGTTGCGAAAAATCTGCCAGAATATATGTCTCGTTATCCATTATGCAGAGAGAATATTTTTTAGAAAACAACCTGAAACTTTATGAGTCTTTTTTTAAACCTTCTTTAGCAAGATGTGGACCATTCCTTCTACCTGAACCAGATTTTCTATCAACAGACAAGTTCTCCCGAGTTGGGTTTTGTTAAAAATATTTAATAATTTTAGTACCCACCTTTTTCTGTTCGTTCATTGTAATCAGATTAACAATATATTTTTTTGTCATAATTTTTCATGTTTTACAAAGTTAACTTGATCAAAAACAAAAATCAGATAATACTTGGGTTAAAAAATTTTATCCCGATATTAAGAAACAAATTTTATGTTAAAAAAGCTTTTCAGAACAAAAAATTGCAAATTTTGTTTGAAAAAAATGTCATATAAAGCAGTTTGAAATTAAAAAAATAGTTTTTAAAAACGGCCCTTAATCAATAACGTGTATTAGGAATTTTTCGATCTCACTCCTTATATTGATTATTAATATTTAATAATTCAAAAGACTTTAATTTATACGATTTTCATTCAAAAATACTTCTTCAAAACTGTATATTACTGCTTGTCGATAAGGCAGTTTTTTTAATAAACTTTACAATAAACCGGCAGATGTTCTTTTTTGTAATTAAAAACTTTAAATGAAATTAATCGTCTATACATTTTTGATTGACTAGTTGTACATACATTTCATTTGATAAATCGGTAACAGAGGTGTGATATTATATTTTATATAAGGACTGTATAGTGTGTCCACGAACTGAGTTATGGGGTGTCAAAATAGGACATCTCGGATTGTATATTTTTTCTTAATTTTTTTATTAAATCTCTGTTAATAAATTTTAACACCTCCTTTTAGAAAACTCTTTAAGCCAAAATTATTCTGCGTCAAATTTAACCAAAAATAATAATATAAAACAATAATCACAATAACAATAATCACAATAAATAATAACAATATTTTTATTAAGCAGTTAATAAGCAAAATACTTTTTGATTTGAATTCCATTTTCTATTTCTGTTCTTTTCACTTAAATGTGACATAAAATTCTGTTTTATACACATTAAACGTCTAGAGCATCCAAAGCCTTTAGCTCCAGCCACTTAACGGTTCACAGGAGTTTGGGAGATTAGTTTGTAGTAGAGAATCCAGACGCACAAACACACACATATATACACACATACATATTAAAGAAATATAGAATTAAAATTCAATTACCTTGAAAAGCAGCCTCCATTGTAATTTCCGCTTCGGCACTTTTGGCTGTTGCCAAAATAGTCACCAATATAAAACCATGCATCAGCATGTTATTATCCTTTGTTTTTCTCATTTTTTCGTTTTTGAATCTGTGGAAGGGGAATTTTTTTCTCGGTGCTGTTGTTGTTGTTGTTGCTGCTGTTTGTGGTAATGGTGATATTGCTGGTATTTGGTTAGAATTATTGTTAAACTGACTGACTGTCTGCTGGTGATGGTGTTGCTGCTGTTGCTGCTGCTGATGATAATGATGATGATGATGACGACAAAGTATTCAGGATGATAATTTTCTGTTGAAATCTGGAATATTTTAAATATGTTTGTTTCTTTGTTTCTTTGTATCTGTGTGGTTGTTAAGTTTTAAGGATTTTGAAATAGATAAAAATTGGTCTTGCAAAAGGATCTCTTTTCGAATGATTGATGTTTTTTGTTACTGCTGCTAGTTTTTTGTTGTCGTTGTAGTTATTGGTGTTTGGGAGGGTTCTTTTTTTTTGTTTTGGTTGGTGATAGTTACGTTAGCAATTTGAAATAGTTGCTAATGATTATGATGATAATGATGATGATGACTTGTTGGAGAGTTGTCGTTGTAGGTGTTGTTGATGTGACACTGATGCTGTAAAAATTGTTGTTGCTGTTTATTATTTATCTACTTTGGTTTGCTGTAATGCTGTTAGAGTAAACTAATGCTATTTGTGATTTTACTAGTGCTGCTACTGCTGTTTCTGTTACTGTTTCCGTTTCCGGTTATGACAAAGCTGTTGTTGCTGATAATGTTGATAACAATAATAAATATGAAATATATAAATTTTGTTTCTATATATTTAAGGTTGATAATGTAGCGTTTTTTTACTCTTTTGTTGTTGTTGTTGTTTAATAAATATATTTTAGTTTGCTACTCTTTCTCTCTCTTTCTTTTGCTTTTTAAAATCTAAGTTTCCTTAAAAATATTACGTATTCTTTTCTTCTTCTTCGATTGATATGACGTAAAAATGTTGCTTCTTATTTATTTCAATATTTATTGTTTGATAAAGTTTAATAATGATTTATATTTCTATTTTTTCTTATTTCCAATATTCTTTAGGTATTAAAGCTTCATCTGGGCTCTGTCTCTTTGTCTTCCTTCCAAATATAAATTTTCTTCTTGTTGTTGTTATTTTTCCAGAGAAAAAAAATGAAAAAATTCAAACCGAAAAAAAAACTTTTTTAAATCCACAAAAGACATGCCTAAAGGCAAACAGAAGTGCAATCAAAAATCTGTAATAATAGAAAAAAAAGTTAGAAAATACGAAAAGATTTAGAACTTAAATAGAAAAAAAAATAATAGACAGGATCCCCAAAAAGAAGACAACATGAACCTAAAATAGCAACAAATTCTACATTATTAAACAAATTTATTCAATTTTGCTCTTTTTTTGGAAGACAACATAACCTAAAATTAGCACAAATTTCTACATTATTAAACAAATTTATCAATTTTCTCTTTTTTTGGGGGCGGCTAATTCAAGGAAAATGTTTTTCTCATTTTTGTGGTTTTTTCTAAATTTAAAGGTTAATTTTAATTTAATCATCTTAAACTGAATTTTAAATATCTTTCATCATGAAATAAAGATAAAACTAAAAACCGCTTTAGAAAAATCTTACAGAGTATTTCATATTAAGACTAAATGACTTTAATTCTATAATTTCCCAACCGTTAAAACGATTTCAATGAAATTCCACAAAATGATAGAGGAGCTGTTTACAAGTTTAAATTTTGAGTTTGGATTTTGTGGATCCAATAGATAACTTTTTACAGGGTTCTAAATATGCACATCTCTAGAATAAAAGTAAATTTTTTTTGGACGCCATGAATTCCAATCCGATGAAATTTCTATAAAATTTTACTCAATGAAAGAAAGTTATAGGAGAGTTTTAGGTTTGAGTTTAGGCATTATGGAACTAAAGTAGAGTATTTAATATTAAGACTAAATGACTTTAATTTTATAATTTCCCAATCGTTAAAACGATTTCAATGAATTTCCACAAAATAATAGAGGAGCTGTTTACAAGTTTAAATTTTGGGTTTGGATTTTATGTATCCAATAGATAATTTTTTACAGGGTTTCAAAAATGCACATTTCTAGAATAAAAGTAAAAGAATTTTTTTTTTCGTCGCCATGAATTCCAGTGCAATGAAATTTCTATAAGATTTTACTCAATGAAAGAAAGTTATAGGAGAGTTTTGCTTTGAGTTTAGGCATTATGGAACTAAAGCATGCTGGTGAACAGTGTTCTAAAAGTGGACACTTTGGTTCAGTTTAAATATTTTTTCATATTTTAAACGATTTCTAAATTCTATAAAAACGTTAATCGTATAAATAAGATATCACTTATAGTTTAAGAGACATATGTCTTCAAGTATTTATTCTAATTTTTGGTCACTTATTGTGACGCATATGTCATCTCTTAAACCAGATTATATTGAAATGTTAATTTTCGTTAATTTTTTTTTTCGTGAAAATTCAAATTTTTTGGCGAATTTTGGAAATTAAAAAAAAAATTTAATTTTTTGTGAAGACATAAAATTTTTTGTGAGAAAATTTTGAATTTTTAGTGAAATTTGTTTGTTAAAGGAAAATATTAATTTTGTGAAGAAATTTGAAATTTGAAATTTAATTGGAAATCTAAAATTTTAGTAATTTTTTTAGGGAAAATATCGGAAAGTGTTTCCGATCCTAAATTAAATAGTTCCGGTAGATCTTGTTCGTTGATAGAAAACGTGGTTCGGGTAGAAGGTATGGTCGACATGATATTTCTAAAGCCTAAAAATATAAAGCATTTCCAAAAGAGCTCCCAACACATCTGGCTAGAAAGCAGATCGGTTAGCTCAGTGGCCAGATTTAAACATATAAAGCTCAAATTGTACCTGAGAGGATAATTTAGAGGCCAAACACAGAGCACGGAAATCGAAGTTTTCCGTTATTCTTCAAATAAAATATATTCTTGCAGCATAATGAGTGACAAAACATATGTTTGGACCAAAATTTTCAAAAAACTTCTTATTTTGGCAAGCAATAGGCAGCCAAGAGTCTCTATAAATACCGGAATTTACATCAAGGAATCTTTACAAAAAAGACTGCTTTCATTCATAAGCCCTTAAGTGATGCAAGAACAACAATGTGGTATTTGTACCAAACTGCGCGGAACCAGTAGAGAGTTATTGGACTCTTGTTAAAATAGAATTAAAGAGCACAAAAAGGTGTTCGAAAGTGTGGTAGATTTTAAACGGAGATGGACTAACTGTTAAGCAAAGAGACAGAAGAGTTTCCGAAAAAGGTTAAAAATTTCATCAATATTGATTAATACTATAATAATATTTTTCAATTAAATATAAGTAAGCACTCTAGTGTATCCATCATCATCATCATCTATACAGTTAATAACTAATAATAACAATAAATTAATAAAAAATTTAAAACTGTAAGTTAAATGATTTAGTTTTTATTATCACAAATGTAAGTTAAGAATTTTTCGATCTCAGTCCTTAATTTAAATTTAAAACAATCATTTTCTTTCTTTTTATTCAAACATCAAAATCCTTCTTATTATAAAAGTTGAAACTTATATAATTCCACATTTTCATCAAAATATCAAGGTGTGTCATTCTAACAATAACATAACCTAAAACTAAACTCAAATAAATTGAATTGTTTTTGTTGTTTTTGCCCTTTAATTAATTAAAAAAAAGAGAGAGCAAAATGAGAGAAAAAAAAACAATTTAATAAATAGAAACTTAATGTTTGTGTATAATTTGTGGTTGATTGTTTTTGTTTTTGTTGTTGGCAATATGAAAAACCTTGACCGATGTCCATCTAAATTTACTCACTAAACAGCAGCTTACTAACTAACTAAAATGGCAATAAAACTAAAAACTAAAAAAAAAATATTTAGCAATATTTTTCACATTTTTTTTCAATTTTAATTATTTTTATTAATTCACTTCACTGGAATTCAATTAAAATTATCCGCAAATTAAACTAGACTTGTTATTGTTATTATTAGTTATTAACTGTATAGATGATGATGATGGATACACTAGAGTGCTTACTTATATAAGTATCAATGTATTCATTGGTATTTGTACAAGTATATAAATATTAGATCATATTGTTTGTAGTAAATACTTAAACACATACAAACAAACAATTATATGTAGATATGATACAGTTATATAAAAGTCCATATTTTAAAGTGAGTACACGAAATAATTTTTCAGAATAATTTTTATGGAGAAAAATTTAGTTTTTAATAAAAAAAATAGTGAAAAATTGAATTTTCTAGTGAAAAATTGAATTTTCTAGTGAAAAATTGAATTTTTTGTGAAAAATTGAATTTTTAGTGAAAAATTGAATTTTTAGTAAAAAATTGAATTTTTAGTGAAAAATTGAAATTTTAGGGAAAAATTGAATTTTTAGTGAAAAATTGAATTTTTAGTGAAAAATTGAATTTTTTGAGAAAAATTGAATTTTCTGGTGAAAAATTGAATTTTTAGTGAAAAATTGAATTTTTAGTGAAAAATTGAATTTTTAGTGAAAAATTGAATTTTTAGTGAAAAATTGAATTTTTAGTGAAAAATTGAATTTTTAGTGAAAAATTGAATTTTTAGTGAAAAATTGAATTTTTTGAGAAAAATTGAATTTTCTGGTGAAAAATTGAATTTTTAGTGAAAAATTGAATTTTTAGTGAAAAATTGAATTTTTAGTGAAAAATTGAATTTTTAGTGAAAAATTGAATTTTTAGTGAAAAATTGAATTTTTAGTGAAAATTGAATTTTGTGAAAATGAATTTTAGTGAAAAATTGAATTTTTAGTGAAAAATTGAATTTTTAGTGAAAAATTGAATTTTTAGTGAAAAATTGAATTTTTTGAGAAAAATTGAATTTTTTGAGAAAAATTGAATTTTTTGAGAAAATTGAATTTTTTGAGAAAAATTGAATTTTTTGAGAAAAATTGAATTTTTTGAGAAAAATTGAATTTTTTGAGAAAAATTGAATTTTTTGAGAAAAATTGAATTTTTTGAGAAAAATTGAATTTTTTGAGAAAAATTGAATTTTTTGAGAAAAATTGAATTTTTTGAGAAAAATTGAATTTTTGAGAAAAATTGAATTTTTTGAGAAAAATTGAATTTTTTGAGAAAAATTGAATTTTTTGAGAAAAATTGAATTTTTTGAGAAAAATTGAATTTTTTGAGAAAAATTGAATTTTTTGAGAAAAATTGAATTTTTTGAGAAAAATTGAATTTTTGAGAAAAATTGAATTTTTTGAGAAAAATTGAATTTTTTGAGAAAAATTGAATTTTTTGAGAAAAATTGAATTTTTGAGAAAAATTGAATTTTTTTAAAAAAAATTGAATTTTTTGAGAAAAATTGAATTTTTTGAGAAAAATTGAATTTTTTGAGAAAAATTGAATTTTTTGAGAAAAATTGAATTTTTTGAGAAAATTGAATTTTTTGAGAAAAATTGAATTTTTTGAGAAAAATTGAATTTTTTGAGAAAAATTGAATTTTTATAAAAATTTAGGTTTTTTAGTGGAAAAAAATTGATTTTTTTTTTTGAAAAATTAAATTTTTATAGACAAATTGATTTTTTGTAGTAAAAATTTGAATTTTAAGTGAGAATTTGAAATTTTTGGAAAAAGTTTAATTTTAATGAAAGTTGGAATTTTTACTGAAAAATTTAATTTTTTTAGTGAAAATTTTCATTTTTTGGTGAAAAATTGAATTTTTTTTAGAAAAAATTGGAATTTTTTATAAAAAATTAAAATTTTTAGTGAAAAATTTATTTTTTAGTAAAAAATTGATTTTTTACCGATTTTTAGTAAAAAAAAAATAAGTGACAAATTTAATTTTTAGTGGAAAAATTAATTTTAAAATTTAAATTTTTAGCGAAATTTTAAGTTTTTTTTTTGGTGAAATTTTAAATTTTTGTAAAATTTTTGATTTTTACATCAATACGATGTAAACTTATATTGTTTCAAATCTCATTATTTTAACAAACAATTACATTAAAATAGTATAGTTTTACACGGTTATAAAGTATTTTTTCTTATAAACGATGTAAATTTACATTTAAACATAACGAATTTCCATTAATATAGTTCACGTCATTTTTACATTAACATGACATCAACTTTTAATGTCTTTTAATGTCTTTAAGTAAATTATTAATTATTAATTTAGCGTAATTATAATATGTTTAAACATAATTTTAATATAATTTTACATTGTTGTAATGTAAATTTACATTATGACAATGTAATTTTAAACTTTCTAATTAAATCCAAATGTATGACGTTATCTTTAAAAAAATGCAAAAATTAGTAATGTAATTTTACATGATAACATTATAATTTTACATTATTGCAATGTAAATTTACATTGTGACAATGTAATTTTACACTATTTTGATAGAATTTAAGTTCAATAGAAAACATTTTTATACAAATTTTCTCTGCATTCTCTCTCTCTGTCTCGTTTTGAGTGTCTATCGAAATCAATTATTTTTCCATCATATTAACACGATGACGGTTGGTTAGTTAGTTGTTATTGTTGTTATTTTATTAGACACAAATAATAATTTTTTTCTCTTTTTTTTTTGTTGTATTTTGTAATAATAACAATATTGTAATATCCCACATAGACACACACACAAACAAACACTCTAACATTTTTTAAAAAACTTTTTTTGGATTTTTCTGTTGTTGTTGCTGCTGCTGTTGTAATTTTCCTAGTCGCGTGTTTTATTTTATCCAAATTTTTTTTCTATTCAAATTAATATTGATTTTTCCGAGTAATTTTTTTTTCTTAATACCAACCAAATACAACAAAAACAAAGAAAAAAGGGGAAAAAAAAAACAAATATTGTATAATTTTGTTTGCCCTCAATTACTTTCGACAGAAGTACATGGGAATGTACATGGGAAAGAATGACAAAGGAAAAAAAATGTTACAAAAAAATCTAGAAAAAAACTAGAGAAAATTAAAGTCAAATAGAGCGGGACAAAATGGGATTTTGTCTAATATCTGTTATTTTTTCAGACTAAATAAATTATAAAGTTTTTGATTTCGTTTTTTTTAAGGAAAAAAAGATGGGGGAAATTCTTTGTATGAAAGTGTTCGTTGTTTTTTGACCCAAAAAAAGATTCGGTATTTTAATGAGATTTTTATTATTCAGAATAATTAAAATCTAATTAAAATGTCTTTATAAAAAATTTTCCATTTGTCTGGATTACAATCGATTTTTTCCAAACCCTTAAAAATTGTTTAATTACCGACAATTATAAAGCACTTTTGTCATTTGTGGTGGGTTATATGAGGGCTGTAGGAAAATACCCATTAATCCACAGTTCGATTGTTTCGGGAAATACATCTATAATTCTTGAACCATTACGTTATAGTCAGAGCTGAAGTGTTTTTGAATTGTTCTGAAAGAATACAGATCCCCATCTGATGACCTCCAAAACAATCTCGGGTAAGTTGATTTCTTAAAAATTCACCAAAAATCCATTTTTAAATTGAGAGAAAATATGAGGGGATCTATTCCCCCAGTCCTATCCGTCCTACATTTTGGCCACTAAAAAATATCCTTGGGAAAGTACTTGGAACCAATTTGAATTCTACCGCTTTTACAGTTCTTTAGCTATTCGAAAAAAATGTACTATTCGGTTTGATCCTACCGGTCCTACCCGGTCCTATATTTTGATCAGTAAAACAAATTCCTAAGAACTTTTGTCGTTATAGTTCTATAGATTTTTGATAATCAACATTTTTTTTGTATGGGGGACACAACGCCCCATGATCCTATCCGCCCTTTATTCCATCCATTAAAACAGTCACTTGAAACATTTATTGAGATCAAATTTGAAAATTCTAGTTGTGATGATTTTTCAGATATTCGATTATCAACATTTTCTTTGTATGGAGACTACCCCTCCCCTTGATCCTATCCTATCCGTTCTCCATTTTGTCTTGTAAAATAGTTTCTTGGTAAAGAAGTTGGGACAAAATTTGAGAATTCCCTCTGTCATAGTTCTTTAGATATTCGATTATAAAAATTAGATGGGGGTTACCTCTCCCCCTAACTGTACCGCCCCACATTTTGTCTTGTAAAACAGTAACTTAAAGAAGTGATTGAAACAAAATTTGAAATTTTTCGCTGTTATATTTCTTTAGATATTCCATTATCAATATTTGCTTTGTATGGGGAGTACCTCTCGCCCTGGTCCTATCGCAATTTTCTATATACTTTGTCATTTTTGGATACATCATTTTGTGAAAATTTCAAGCAAAATCAATTTAAGCCTGTTAAATAATAAAAACTAGAAATAATGAAGTCCTAAAAAATGTTATTCCACCTTAAATATCTCTGAAACTGTAAGAGATAATCTTCAAAAGTCCTTTTGTAGAGATTTATAAGATCTATTTCTATACGATACATTTTCTTTGTCTCAATTCATAAATGAAATTTTGGTGAATTTTTTAATTCGTTTAATATTCAATAACAACAATACCAACATAGCCAACTTTGGAAGGCTGTTCACCATCTCCCAGACCACTTGAGAGTCTGTAATTCTCAAATTACTTAAAAAAATGTCCCAGCTAAAATATCTTTATATAAAATTTCTTTTGTTTTTTGTAATAAAAAAATTTTTGGGGAATTTTTAAAAATTTTGCCTATTCGAGAGGATCAACTTTGGATGGCCGCTCACTATTTTCCTGACCCCAACTGGTCATCTGTTTTCTTTTAAATTAACTCAAGGATAACTCAGCTTTAACCATATTAAATTTTGTTAAGAAATCTTTATTGGTTTAAAAGTTATAAAGTTATTTCCAAAAAAATGTGCTATAAAGCTTAAAAGATATTAAAGTGAGAATACATTTTAAAGTCATTTTTATAAAATAACTTCATTAATTATATATGTGTTAGTGTAGAAAATTTGTTTAAAAACAAAGCAACTTTTTTTGAAGTTTGTTTTAAATTATTTAAAACTTTAATAACAAAAAAAACTTAATTTACATTAAATTTAAAATTCTAATTTTGTTTTATTTTTTGCCCCTTCAGTTATAACAAAAAACAGCAACAACAAAAACAACAAGATTTAGTTAGTTTAATTTAATTATTTTAGTTTTTCTAATTAAATGTAATTTATAGTTGTCATGTGTCTGCTATTGCTACATTTTTTATGCTGCTGTTACAGTTTTAAAAAAACTTTAACTATAAATATGAGAAAAAATAGTACTTAAAAAAACTATTACAAACTCTCAACCACACACACGCACACACACTGACACACACCCATCTTTTTTGTCATTTTTTTCATTTGTTTATTTATTAAATATGTTCATTTTTGTTGTTGTTGTTGTTTTCTTTCATATTTCTGAAATATTTATGAACATTAAAATTAAAAGTATGAAAAAGAAAAAGAACTGACAACCAAAAGGAGAAAACAATTTTTTAAACGAGTTCTTATTTATGAAAATATAACAACAACAACAACAACAACAACAACAACAACAAGAACAAATAAATATAAAATAAATGCTGTATAAAATTGTTTTTTGGGTTGTTGAAAATAAGAGAGGAAAAGGAAATGCAGGGAAAGGGAAGTGGATAATACAGACAATAAAACAATATTTAACAGCAACAAAACAAAAAACTAAAAAAAAAACAAAAAAATATGAATTACAATGGCAGCGACAACGAAAATATTAACAACTACAACAACTAAAAAAAAATGACAATGTCTAATAAGTTGAACATTTATTTTGTTGTTGTTGTAGTTGTTTTTTATGTAAATATGAATAGTGAGTGAGTCAGTCAGTCAAATGGAAAATAAAACGAACTATATATTTTATTAAAACTCACACACACACACATACATACACACATACATACACACATACATACACACATACATACATACATGTATACATACGTACATACATACGTACATACATACATACATACATACATACATACATACATACATACATACATACATACACACATACATACATACATATACATACATACATATACATACATACAAACATACATACACACATACATACATATACATACATACATATATACATACATACATACATACATACATACATACATACATACATACATACATACATACATACATACATATATACATACATATATACATACATACATACATACATACATACATACATACATACATACATACATACATACATACATACGTACATATATACATTCATACATACATACATACATACATACATACATACATACATACATACATACATACATACATACATACATACACACATACATATATACATACATTCATACATACATACATATATACATACATACATACATACATACATACATACATACATACATACATACATACATAAATGCATACATACATACATTCATACATATATACTTATATGTATGATATATCTTCATAAACACATATTAATATGTACATTTATATGTCAATGTGTTTGTTAGTAATTTCACTAAATTAGTACACGTTTATTTCAACACACCTTTATACCCACACATACAAATACAAGTATACTTTCTAATAGAATTCTATTTTGTTGTCTTCATTTGAAGGTGGTTTGAGTTGCATGCAAAAAAAAAAGAACTCTTGCCAAAATTTCCGACATATAGACATTTAGTTTAGACAAAAAACACAAAAAAATGTAATAAAACACATGTACATTTAATTTACAATATTATTATTAGGGGTATAACTAAATTTTCAGCCTTTTGGAAAGATTTTGATAACTAAATAAATTAATACAAATAATCTTCTAACTTTTGAATCATTAAAAGATGACTGAATAAAGTTGTATATGGTTAATTTGAAATGTATCCAAAATCATCTAGAAGATAACAGTCTTTCAGCTGTTTAGGGAGGAAATCAGTTACCTTCCGAACTGGATCTGCAAAGACTTTAAAAACTTAATCAATTGTTTAATTCACTAATATTTGTGGAAATAATGCTGTAACTTTTGAATCATTAGAGATTTATTGACAAAATTTCACATAATTACAACTGAGATATCTTAAAAATGATTTGGAAGAGTACAGGTCTCCAGCTGCTCTAGGAAATAAAGGATGACCTTCCAAAATTGTTCATCACTTTTATGGTATTTTTTTTTTTGAAAATTCGCCAAAAATTCATTTACGACTTCAGACAAAAGGAATTTTGTATATAGACAGCCTTTCTATATCTCTAGAAAAAATACTTTCATATAGAAGCTTTCAGCCTTTTACAAGGATTTTAAAAACGATTGTAATTGAAATACATTTTATTTTTGGAAATGAGTCAGTAACTTTTGAATCATTAAAAATATTTAAACAAAATTCTACATCACTAAAGCTCAGGCATTTTGAAAATTATTTAGAGGAGTATTGGGCCCCAACTGGTCGGAGAAGTATTCATCCTTTTGGGAAGACTTTAAGAATATTAATATCCATTTTTTGTGGAAATATTTTTTATTTTTTATTCTAAACAAAAATGTGACTTGATTGCAGCCGAAATGTCTTTAACTGAATTTAGAAGATTAGAGGTCTCCAGTTGGTCGAATAGTTGAACTGTTGTCTTCCGAAATTGATCATTAAAGATAGTTTTCTTAGTTCCTCCAAATCTCTATAAGAAATACTTTCACATCTCTTTTAGTTTCGGAAATAAGGATATCGAACATAATATTAATCCATTTCATCCTTGTGCTTTCTTAGTTTTCCAAGCCCAATGTGCTTAATATGAGACATAAAATTTTTTTAAAACATTTACCAAATTCCTAATAAAATTCTACATTAAAACCAATAAAATTCTACATAAAACCATAAAACCAATCAAAAGTTCGAATTTTAAAAAATGTGTTTTTATTTTTTCTCCAAAAAGTAGGCAACATTTTTCTCCAAAAAGTAGGCAATATTTATTCTCAGACAAAATTAGTTTTTTTTTTTAAACTCTATGTTTTATGAAAGAAAACTTAATGAAGATGTAGGTGGGGTCAAAAGTCATAAGCGATTTTTTTTTTATTTTAAGGTGAAAATTTCAGTAAACTAAAACTAATTTTTAAACATGGTTTTGAATTCACTAAATTCTGTATTTGTTTTAAGAATCACATAAATATTAAAGCGAAGATGGAGCTTTATCCCGTAATTTTTGTTTCTCCAAAAAGTAGGCAATATTTATTATCTTATAAAATTAATTTTTTCTTCTGAACTTTATTATTTTTTCAAAGATTTCAAAAGAAATCCTAATGGAAATGTTTATTAACACTAATAAACCCTGGGTCAAAGGTCACTCCAGAAGCCCTATCAAAATTAGAAAAATTTTCAAAATAAAAAATTAAATTTTTTCTAAATTTCTTAAATTACAGAAACTGGATTCACTTTAAATTATTTTTATTTTATAGCGACATATGTAAGCTGAATACCCTAAAAATGATTTTCTGCTGAACGTCCTTTATAACGTCAAGGTGAGCAATTTTTAAATACGTTTTATAGGTATTGGGATTTTTTGGGTATTTTTGATATGGAAAAGTGGGAATTTTCCATTGCTATATAATTGCATATATAAACTTAATATCCTGAAAAGAATTTTCTGCCGGAGACGCTTTATTACACCGAAGTAGCAATTTTAATGAAAATTAAAAATTTCTATTTCTATTTTATTGTGATTTTGGGTATTTTGTTATGAACAAGTGGGAATGTTTTTAAATGTCTGGTTTAAGAAGGAGTTAATGTATATTATATATTACAACTACATATGTAAGCTGAATACCCTTAAAATGATTTTCTGCTGAACGTCTTTATAACGTCAAGGTGAGAAATTTTTAAATACGTTTTATAGGTATTGGGATTTTTGGGTATTTTGATATGGAAAAGTGGGAATTTTCCATTACTATATAATTGAATATAAACTTAATATCCTGAAGAGAATTTTCTGCCGGAGACGCTTTATTACACCGAAGTAGCAATTTTAATGAAAAATTAAAAATTTCTATTTTCTATTTTATTGTGATTTTGGGTATTTGTTATGAACAAGTGGGAATGTTTTTAAATGTCTGGTTTTAAGAAGGAGTTTATGCATATTACAGAGAAATTTCAAATAAATATCTTTAGTTGTTCAAAATTTTTTTTAGAATTCAAATGTAAATTTCATTTAAAGAAAAAAATAAATTTAGAAGTTTTTCAAGAAATTTTGCCATCAAGCGTTAGTTTACAAACTTTTTCTTTAAAAACACTTTTAATCTTCTTAATACAACGTTTAGTTAGATACCAAATTCATGTATAAAAAGTTAAAAACTTTGCCTGAAATCCCACCTTAACTATGGTAACTCCAGCTTTTTAATCCGCTATTCATGATCTCCGTTTATGAGTACTTTTTATTAAAACATAATTTTTTCTTTTAATTAATTCCTAGAATTTTAAATTGTGCTTATTTTAAAAAATATTTTCTATTTATTTAACAAAAAACATAAAATAATCCTCTTCATAAAAAAGAAATCTACACAAAAATTAATAAAAATTATATTTAAAACCCTGAAAATACAAACATTTTTCTCATTATTCTTATTTCTCTTCCAGCCAAATGTTTATTTTTCACACACATACACACTCTTTCACACACAAAGAAAAGCAAAAATATTTTAATTTTCTTTTTTGGTTTTTTCTTATAAAATTAA
>PYHX02000494.1:80754575-80776358 GCA_004302925.2 Cochliomyia hominivorax | reverse complement strand
TTTTTAGTGAAGAAATTGAATTTTAGTGAAAAATTGAATTTTTAGTAAATGATTTTTTGAAATTGAATTTTTAGTGAAAAATTGAATTTTGAAAAATTGATTTTTTAGGAAATTGAATTTTGGGAAAATTGAATTTTAGTGAAAAAATTGAATTTTAGTGAAAAATGAATTTTTTGAGAAAAATGAATTTCTGGTGAAAAATTGAATTTTTAGTGAAAAATTGAATTTTTAGTGAAAAATTGAATTTTTAGTGAAAAATTGAATTTTGTGAAAAATTGAATTTTTTAGTGAAAAATTGAATTTTAGTGAAAAATTGAATTTTTAGTGAAAAATGAATTTTTTGAAAAAATTGAATTTTCTGGTGAAAAAAATTGAATTTTAGTGAAAAATTGAATTTTTAGTGAAAAATTGAATTTTTAGTTGAAAATTGAATTTTTTAGTGAAAAATTGAATTTTTAGGTGAAAATTGAATTTTTAGTGAAAAATTGAATTTTTAGTGAAAAATTGAATTTTTAGTGAAAAATTGAATTTTTTGAGAAAAATTGAATTTTTGAGAAAAATTGAATTTTTGAGAAAAATTGAATTTTTTGAGAAAAATTGAATTTTTGAGAAAATTGAATTTTTGAGAAAAATTGAATTTTTTGAGAAAAATTGAATTTTTTGAGAAAAATTGAATTTTTTGAGAAAAATTGAATTTTTTGAGAAAAATTGAATTTTTTGAGAAAAATTGAATTTTTTGAGAAAATGAATTTTGAAATTGATTTTTGAGAAAAATTGAATTTTTTGAGAAAAATTGAATTTTTTGAGAAAAATTGAATTTTTTGAGAAAAATTGAATTTTTTGAGAAAAATTGAATTTTTTTGAGAAAATTGAATTTTTTGAGAAAAATTGAATTTTTGAGAAAAATTGAATTTTTTGAGAAAAATTGAATTTTTGAGAAAAATTGAATTTTTTGAGAAAATTGAATTTTTTGAGAAAAATTGAATTTTTTTGAGAAAAATTGAATTTTTTTAAAAAAAATTGAATTTTTTGAGAAAAATTGAATTTTTGAGAAAATTGAATTTTTTGAGAAAATTGAATTTTTGAGAAAAATTGAATTTTTTGAGAAAATTGAATTTTTTGAGAAAATTGAATTTTTTGAGAAAAATTGAATTTTTTGAGAAAAATTGAATTTTTATAAAAATTTAGGTTTTTAGTGGAAAAAATTGATTTTTTTTTTGAAAAATTAAATTTTATAGACAAATTGATTTTTTGTAGTAAAATTTGAATTTTAAGTGAGAATTTGAAATTTTTGGAAAAAGTTTAATTTTAATGAAAGTTGGAATTTTTACTGAAAAATTTAATTTTTTTAGTGAAAATTTTCATTTTTTGGTGAAAAATTGAATTTTTTTTAGAAAAAATTGGAATTTTTTATAAAAAATTAAAATTTTTAGTGAAAAATTTATTTTTTAGTAAAAAATTGATTTTTTACCGATTTTTAGTAAAAAAAAAATAAGTGACAAATTTAATTTTTAGTGGAAAATTAATTTTAAAATTTAAATTTTTAGCGAAATTTTAAGTTTTTTTTTTGGTGAAATTTTAAATTTTTGTAAAATTTTTGATTTTTACATCAATACGATGTAAACTTATATTGTTTCAAATCTCATTATTTTAACAAACAATTACATTAAAATAGTATAGTTTTACACGGTTATAAAGTATTTTTTCTTATAAACGATGTAAATTTACATTTAAACATAACGAATTTCCATTAATATAGTTCACGTCATTTTTACATTAACATGACATCAACTTTTAATGTCTTTTAATGTCTTTAAGTAAATTATTAATTATTAATTTAGCGTAATTATAATATGTTTAAACATAATTTTAATATAATTTTACATTGTTGTAATGTAAATTTACATTATGACAATGTAATTTTAAACTTTCTAATTAAATCCAAATGTATGACGTTATCTTTAAAAAAATGCAAAAATTAGTAATGTAATTTTACATGATAACATTATAATTTTACATTATTGCAATGTAAATTTACATTGTGACAATGTAATTTTACACTATTTTGATAGAATTTAAGTTCAATAGAAAACATTTTTATACAAATTTTCTCTGCATTCTCTCTCTCTGTCTCGTTTTGAGTGTCTATCGAAATCAATTATTTTTCCATCATATTAACACGATGACGGTTGGTTAGTTAGTTGTTATTGTTGTTATTTTATTAGACACAAATAATAATTTTTTCTCTTTTTTTTTGTTGTATTTTGTAATAATAACAATATTGTAATATCCCACATAGACACACACACAAACAAACACTCTAACATTTTTTAAAAAACTTTTTTTGGATTTTTCTGTTGTTGTTGCTGCTGCTGTTGTAATTTTCCTAGTCGCGTGTTTTATTTTATCCAAATTTTTTTCTATTCAAATTAATATTGATTTTTCCGAGTAATTTTTTTTTCTTAATACCAACCAAATACAACAAAAACAAAGAAAAAGGGGAAAAAAAAAACAAATATTGTATAATTTTGTTTGCCCTCAATTACTTTCGACAGAAGTACATGGGAATGTACATGGGAAAGAATGACAAAGGAAAAAAAATGTTACAAAAAAATCTAGAAAAAAACTAGAGAAAATTAAAGTCAAATAGAGCGGGACAAAATGGGATTTGTCTAATATCTGTTATTTTTTCAGACTAAATAAATTATAAAGTTTTTGATTTCGTTTTTTTTAAGGAAAAAAAGATGGGGGAAATTCTTTGTATGAAAGTGTTCGTTGTTTTTTGACCCAAAAAAAGATTCGGTATTTTAATGAGATTTTTATTATTCAGAATAATTAAAATCTAATTAAAATGTCTTTATAAAAAATTTTCCATTTGTCTGGATTACAATCGATTTTTTCCAAACCCTTAAAAATTGTTTAATTACCGACAATTATAAAGCACTTTTGTCATTTGTGGTGGGTTATATGAGGGCTGTAGGAAAATACCCATTAATCCACAGTTCGATTGTTTCGGGAAATACATCTATAATTCTTGAACCATTACGTTATAGTCAGAGCTGAAGTGTTTTTGAATTGTTCTGAAAGAATACAGATCCCCATCTGATGACCTCCAAAACAATCTCGGGTAAGTTGATTTCTTAAAAATTCACCAAAAATCCATTTTTAAATTGAGAGAAAATATGAGGGGATCTATTCCCCCAGTCCTATCCGTCCTACATTTTGGCCACTAAAAAATATCCTTGGGAAAGTACTTGGAACCAATTTGAATTCTACCGCTTTTACAGTTCTTTAGCTATTCGAAAAAAATGTACTATTCGGTTTGATCCTACCGGTCCTACCCGGTCCTATATTTTGATCAGTAAAACAAATTCCTAAGAACTTTTGTCGTTATAGTTCTATAGATTTTTGATAATCAACATTTTTTTTGTATGGGGGACACAACGCCCCATGATCCTATCCGCCCTTTATTCCATCCATTAAAACAGTCACTTGAAACATTTATTGAGATCAAATTTGAAAATTCTAGTTGTGATGATTTTTCAGATATTCGATTATCAACATTTTCTTTGTATGGAGACTACCCCTCCCCTTGATCCTATCCTATCCGTTCTCCATTTTGTCTTGTAAAATAGTTTCTTGGTAAAGAAGTTGGGACAAAATTTGAGAATTCCCTCTGTCATAGTTCTTTAGATATTCGATTATAAAAATTAGATGGGGGTTACCTCTCCCCCTAACTGTACCGCCCCACATTTTGTCTTGTAAAACAGTAACTTAAAGAAGTGATTGAAACAAAATTTGAAATTTTTCGCTGTTATATTTCTTTAGATATTCCATTATCAATATTTGCTTTGTATGGGGAGTACCTCTCGCCCTGGTCCTATCGCAATTTTCTATATACTTTGTCATTTTTGGATACATCATTTTGTGAAAATTTCAAGCAAAATCAATTTAAGCCTGTTAAATAATAAAACTAGAAATAATGAAGTCCTAAAAAATGTTATTCCACCTTAAATATCTCTGAAACTGTAAGAGATAATCTTCAAAAGTCCTTTTGTAGAGATTTATAAGATCTATTTCTATACGATACATTTTCTTTGTCTCAATTCATAAATGAAATTTTGGTGAATTTTTTAATTCGTTTAATATTCAATAACAACAATACCAACATAGCCAACTTTGGAAGGCTGTTCACCATCTCCCAGACCACTTGAGAGTCTGTAATTCTCAAATTACTTAAAAAAATGTCCCAGCTAAAATATCTTTATATAAAATTTCTTTTGTTTTTTGTAATAAAAAAATTTTTGGGGAATTTTTAAAAATTTTGCCTATTCGAGAGGATCAACTTTGGATGGCCGCTCACTATTTTCCTGACCCCAACTGGTCATCTGTTTTCTTTTAAATTAACTCAAGGATAACTCAGCTTTAACCATATTAAATTTTGTTAAGAAATCTTTATTGGTTTAAAAGTTATAAAGTTATTTCCAAAAAAATGTGCTATAAAGCTTAAAAGATATTAAAGTGAGAATACATTTTAAAGTCATTTTTATAAAATAACTTCATTAATTATATATGTGTTAGTGTAGAAAATTTGTTTAAAAACAAAGCAACTTTTTTTTGAAGTTTGTTTTAAATTATTTAAAACTTTAATAACAAAAAAAACTTAATTTACATTAAATTTAAAATTCTAATTTTGTTTTATTTTTTGCCCCTTCAGTTATAACAAAAAACAGCAACAACAAAAACAACAAGATTTAGTTAGTTTAATTTAATTATTTTAGTTTTTCTAATTAAATGTAATTTATAGTTGTCATGTGTCTGCTATTGCTACATTTTTTATGCTGCTGTTACAGTTTTAAAAAAACTTTAACTATAAATATGAGAAAAAATAGTACTTAAAAAAACTATTACAAACTCTCAACCACACACACGCACACACACTGACACACACCCATCTTTTTTGTCATTTTTTTTCATTTGTTTATTTATTAAATATGTTCATTTTTGTTGTTGTTGTTGTTTTCTTTCATATTTCTGAAATATTTATGAACATTAAAATTAAAAGTATGAAAAAGAAAAAGAACTGACAACCAAAAGGAGAAAACAATTTTTTAAACGAGTTCTTATTTATGAAAATATAACAACAACAACAACAACAACAACAACAACAACAAGAACAAATAAATATAAAATAAATGCTGTATAAAATTGTTTTTTGGGTTGTTGAAAATAAGAGAGGAAAAGGAAATGCAGGGAAAGGGAAGTGGATAATACAGACAATAAAACAATATTTAACAGCAACAAAACAAAAAACTAAAAAAAAAACAAAAAAATATGAATTACAATGGCAGCGACAACGAAAATATTAACAACTACAACAACTAAAAAAAAATGACAATGTCTAATAAGTTGAACATTTATTTTGTTGTTGTTGTAGTTGTTTTTTTATGTAAATATGAATAGTGAGTGAGTCAGTCAGTCAAATGGAAAATAAAACGAACTATATATTTTATTAAACTCACACACACACACATACATACACACATACATACACACATACATACACACATACATACATACATGTATACATACGTACATACATACGTACATACATACATACATACATACATACATACATACATACATACATACATACATACACACATACATACATACATATACATACATACATATACATACATACAAACATACATACACACATACATACATATACATACATACATATATACATACATACATACATACATACATACATACATACATACATACATACATACATACATACATACATATATACATACATATATACATACATACATACATACATACATACATACATACATACATACATACATACATACATACATACGTACATATATACATTCATACATACATACATACATACATACATACATACATACATACATACATACATACATACATACATACATACACACATACATATATACATACATTCATACATACATACATATATACATACATACATACATACATACATACATACATACATACATACATACATACATACATAAATGCATACATACATACATTCATACATATATACTTATATGTATGATATATCTTCATAAACACATATTAATATGTACATTTATATGTCAATGTGTTTGTTAGTAATTTCACTAAATTAGTACACGTTTATTTCAACACACCTTTATACCCACACATACAAATACAAGTATACTTTCTAATAGAATTCTATTTTGTTGTCTTCATTTGAAGGTGGTTTGAGTTGCATGCAAAAAAAAAAGAACTCTTGCCAAAATTTCCGACATATAGACATTTAGTTTAGACAAAAAACACAAAAAAATGTAATAAAACACATGTACATTTAATTTACAATATTATTATTAGGGGTATAACTAAATTTTCAGCCTTTTGGAAAGATTTTGATAACTAAATAAATTAATACAAATAATCTTCTAACTTTTGAATCATTAAAAGATGACTGAATAAAGTTGTATATGGTTAATTTGAAATGTATCCAAAATCATCTAGAAGATAACAGTCTTTCAGCTGTTTAGGGAGGAAATCAGTTACCTTCCGAACTGGATCTGCAAAGACTTTAAAAACTTAATCAATTGTTTAATTCACTAATATTTGTGGAAATAATGCTGTAACTTTTGAATCATTAGAGATTTATTGACAAAATTTCACATAATTACAACTGAGATATCTTAAAAATGATTTGGAAGAGTACAGGTCTCCAGCTGCTCTAGGAAATAAAGGATGACCTTCCAAAATTGTTCATCACTTTTATGGTATTTTTTTTTTTGAAAATTCGCCAAAAATTCATTTACGACTTCAGACAAAAGGAATTTTGTATATAGACAGCCTTTCTATATCTCTAGAAAAAATACTTTCATATAGAAGCTTTCAGCCTTTTACAAGGATTTTAAAAACGATTGTAATTGAAATACATTTTATTTTTGGAAATGAGTCAGTAACTTTTGAATCATTAAAAATATTTAAACAAAATTCTACATCACTAAAGCTCAGGCATTTTGAAAATTATTTAGAGGAGTATTGGGCCCCAACTGGTCGGAGAAGTATTCATCCTTTTGGGAAGACTTTAAGAATATTAATATCCATTTTTTGTGGAAATATTTTTTATTTTTTATTCTAAACAAAAATGTGACTTGATTGCAGCCGAAATGTCTTTAACTGAATTTAGAAGATTAGAGGTCTCCAGTTGGTCGAATAGTTGAACTGTTGTCTTCCGAAATTGATCATTAAAGATAGTTTTCTTAGTTCCTCCAAATCTCTATAAGAAATACTTTCACATCTCTTTTAGTTTCGGAAATAAGGATATCGAACATAATATTAATCCATTTCATCCTTGTGCTTTCTTAGTTTTCCAAGCCCAATGTGCTTAATATGAGACATAAAATTTTTTTAAAACATTTACCAAATTCCTAATAAAATTCTACATTAAAACCAATAAAATTCTACATAAAACCATAAAACCAATCAAAAGTTCGAATTTTAAAAAATGTGTTTTTATTTTTTCTCCAAAAAGTAGGCAACATTTTTCTCCAAAAAGTAGGCAATATTTATTCTCAGACAAAATTAGTTTTTTTTTTAAACTCTATGTTTTATGAAAGAAAACTTAATGAAGATGTAGGTGGGGTCAAAAGTCATAAGCGATTTTTTTTTATTTTAAGGTGAAAATTTCAGTAAACTAAAACTAATTTTTAAACATGGTTTTGAATTCACTAAATTCTGTATTTGTTTTAAGAATCACATAAATATTAAAGCGAAGATGGAGCTTTATCCCGTAATTTTTGTTTCTCCAAAAAGTAGGCAATATTTATTATCTTATAAAATTAATTTTTTCTTCTGAACTTTATTATTTTTTCAAAGATTTCAAAAGAAATCCTAATGGAAATGTTTATTAACACTAATAAACCCTGGGTCAAAGGTCACTCCAGAAGCCCTATCAAAATTAGAAAAAATTTTCAAAATAAAAAATTAAATTTTTTCTAAATTTCTTAAATTACAGAAACTGGATTCACTTTAAATTATTTTTATTTTATAGCGACATATGTAAGCTGAATACCCTAAAAATGATTTTCTGCTGAACGTCCTTTATAACGTCAAGGTGAGCAATTTTTAAATACGTTTTATAGGTATTGGGATTTTTGGGTATTTTTGATATGGAAAAGTGGGAATTTTCCATTGCTATATAATTGCATATATAAACTTAATATCCTGAAAAGAATTTTCTGCCGGAGACGCTTTATTACACCGAAGTAGCAATTTTAATGAAAAATTAAAAATTTCTATTTTCTATTTTATTGTGATTTTGGGTATTTTGTTATGAACAAGTGGGAATGTTTTTAAATGTCTGGTTTAAGAAGGAGTTAATGTATATTATATATTACAACTACATATGTAAGCTGAATACCCTTAAAATGATTTTCTGCTGAACGTCCTTTATAACGTCAAGGTGAGAAATTTTTAAATACGTTTTATAGGTATTGGGATTTTTGGGTATTTTTGATATGGAAAAGTGGGAATTTTCCATTACTATATAATTGAATATAAACTTAATATCCTGAAGAGAATTTTCTGCCGGAGACGCTTTATTACACCGAAGTAGCAATTTTAATGAAAAATTAAAAATTTCTATTTTCTATTTTATTGTGATTTTGGGTATTTTGTTATGAACAAGTGGGAATGTTTTTAAATGTCTGGTTTAAGAAGGAGTTTATGCATATTACAGAGAAATTTCAAATAAATATCTTTAGTTGTTCAAAATTTTTTTTAGAATTCAAATGTAAATTTCATTTAAAGAAAAAAAATAAATTTAGAAGTTTTTCAAGAAATTTTGCCATCAAGCGTTAGTTTACAAACTTTTTCTTTAAAAACACTTTTAATCTTCTTAATACAACGTTTAGTTAGATACCAAATTCATGTATAAAAAGTTAAAAACTTTGCCTGAAATCCCACCTTAACTATGGTAACTCCAGCTTTTTAATCCGCTATTCATGATCTCCGTTTATGAGTACTTTTTATTAAAACATAATTTTTTCTTTTAATTAATTCCTAGAATTTTAAATTGTGCTTATTTTAAAAAATATTTTCTATTTATTTAACAAAAAACATAAAATAATCCTCTTCATAAAAAAGAAATCTACACAAAAATTAATAAAAATTATATTTAAAACCCTGAAAATACAAACATTTTTCTCATTATTCTTATTTCTCTTCCAGCCAAATGTTTATTTTTCCACACACATACACACTCTTTCACACACAAAGAAAAGCAAAAATATTTTTAATTTTCTTTTTTTGTTTTTCTTTAAAATTAAAGTTGATGCCACACACACACATGTTTTGTTAAAGAGGAACGTGTCGTATGATTAACATTTGTTTGTATATGAATATTGAATATATTTGCAATAATCATACGTCAGAGTGTCTATTAAAAATGAAAATGAGAGACAAAAACAAAATAAATAATAACGTGAAACGTGTCAAAGAAAAAAAATATATATATTCAAGGACAACAACAACGAAAAATACAAGAAGAAAATTAAAAATATTAAAACAAAAAAACTTATAAAATATAAATATTTTAAGGAAAATTAATAAAAATATTGGGTGGAATAAAAAGTGGCAGATGGCAACAAATAAAGGCTTTATTATTTCATCATTAAAAAAGAGTTTTTCAAATTAATCTTTGAAAAAATGACTTAATTCGTTTATAGAAAGCCCTACTTTAGGATGGATTTCAGGAACAATTTTTTTTTTGTACAAGTATTTGGTATCTAAGAAAACATTAGTTTATGTAGATTGACAATTTTGAAAGAACAATATTTTGAAATTTCATTTAAAATCATTATATCTCGTAGTTTTTGAAATTTCGCATTTTTAGTTGTTTTTCCTAAATTCATTTGAACTTTAATAAAATTGTAACAAATAATCATATTTATTGGAAATTTCAGTATGTTGTAAATGAATTTATCCTTAGAGCAGAAAATTAAAAATATACCCACTTTTCTATTAAAAATATCCAAAATCCCCCAATTTTTATAAAACGTGTTTGAAAATTTGATTTTTTTTAACAGAAATGATCTCTCTGACGTTAAAAGGAACTTTCGATAGAAATTTGTTTTTTTTTTTTTTTTTTTTGTGATTATTACCTCACATGTAAAGTTTTGGAAATAAGAAAATTTGGACCCAGTGACAGTTTTACGTTTCAAGAAATTAACAAAAAAATAAAATAAAAATTCTACAAAATCTTCAAAGTTTTTATAGGACTTGTAGGTTGACCTTTTTATACAAGCTCCTTCCAATTTATGCTCTATGAATATCCATTAAGTTTTCTTTTAGAAGAAAGCCAGAAACTAAAAATAAATATTGCCTACTTATAGGGAAAAATGTTCATAGTTCAGATTTCAACTTAAAATAACTTTATAACGATTACATATGCTTTAATAATTCTATCAGAAAAATATTTTTGTCCTTAAACCAGAAAATTTAAAAAAATCCCACTTTTTTATTCAAAAATACCGAAATACCCCATTCTTATGAACTGAAGCCTTTTTTCACTAAATTCATTACATTTTGTTGTTATAAGGGGAATACGACTCAAATTTCCTTTTTGAGGTTCTTACTTCATATTATTGGAATGACTTTAATTTAATTCCAATTTAAAAATTTGAAAAAATTATCGAAATAAAATTTATTTATTTGTTTTTTTTTCAAGTTTCTATAAAACTTGTGGGTTGACCTATGACCCAAGCTCTTTCCGATTTATCTTATACGGATATTCATTAAGTTTTCATTTAAAAGCATTTATTAAATAAGAAATTTGAAACAAAAAATTAATTTTATTAGAAAATAAATATTGCCTACTTTTAGGTAAAAAAATGTAAATTTCAATTTGAAAAAGCTTTATAACGGTTGTATATATTTCAATGAGTCTTTCATTAATATTAGAATTTTGTTAGAAATTCTTTGAAAATTTCCGGCATGTAAAAAGAGGCCCACTTTTCCGTTCAAAAATACCCAAAAATTCCTTTCTTATAAAATGACTTTAAATATTTGAACTTTTTAACTGAAATTTTCAGTACCTTTTTTGGGTTTAAACTTCACATATGGAGATATATAATTGCAACGATTTGAAGTTGATCCTTATTTTCATATTTAAACAAGTAAAAATATTATAGTCGGCCAAGAGCGACTATCTAATACCCTACACCACATTGTTGGTTGAAATAACTGCTACGAAAAAATCATTTTATATTCAAGAATTTTATGGACTAAAAACCCTTTTCCGGGCGGATATTTGTATGGGGGCTTATATGAAAAAATGGACCGATCATAACCAATTTCAATAGACATCGTCCTTGGGCAAAAATAATACCACGTGCCAAATTTCATAAAGATATCTTCAAAACTGCTGTACTTTGCGAACAAGCTTTACATGGACAGCCAGGCAGACATATTTAAATCGACTGATAAAGTGATTCTAAGACGAACGATATACTTAAAAGTGGTAGTAGGACTATTTATTGTGCAAGTTACAAACATCTGCACAAACACATAGTACCATCCATGTGGGATATAAAAATAATCAAAAAATATTAACTTTTTTTAAATTTAACAGTGTTTGGATAGGTATTCTGAGTTGACCTATGACCAAAGCTTATTTCTATTTAGCTTATACAAATCTCCATTCAGTTTTCCTTTGAAAACTGAACAAATTTATTTTGTTAGAAAGTAAATATTGCCTACTTTTAGGTAACAAAAAACATAGCGGACAACAATTTTTTTAACTTCAAATTTCAGTTTGATATAACTTTTTAACGGTTACAAACATTTATACGACACTTTTTGCAACATTATTTAAAATTTTGTAGAGAATATAGGAATTTTCTTTTAAATATTTAAGGAGCCACATTTAGCGCTCTATATTAAGAAAATTAAAAAAATACCAAGATAAAAATGGTTTAAAAATTTTATTGTGTCACTATTTCCGAAACCATAAGAGATAAATTTAATATAAAAGCATAGTTTTTGTAGGGAATTGTAAGGCTTATCTATTTTAAAAATACCTTTTGTCTCTGGTCTAAGGTGAATTTTTGCAATTTTTTTTTTAATTTCAATCGGTATAAGTCAAAAAGGCAAGATTTGAAGACTTCACATATCTCCGAAACTATAAGAGATAACCTGAATATTAAAGCATATTTTTATAGATTATTATAAGGAGTATTTATGTGAAAATGTTGATCGCCTTTTTGGCATAAATGAATTTTTGGCGATTTTTCAGAAACAAAAAATGTATATAAGCGAGAAGGCCAACTTTAGAAGACCATTCCTATTATCTCTGATCATCCGAAAGATTGTTATTCTCCACATCGGCTAGAAAATATCTAAGCTATAAACATGTAGAATTTTATTCATATATCTTTATCGGTGTAGAAGTTATAGAATTATTTTTAAAAATCGTTTTTCAACTACTGTATATTGTTTAATATGGGTCTTTCCATACTGATCTAATATTGTCACCTATATAGACATCAAAATGATATATTTGTATTTTATTTCTCCTAATAATATATATTTTTAATTAAAAAAAACTACTTCTCTTAGGAGAAGTATTTCTAACCCATTTATTTCCTAAATACTTTCAAGTGTTCATTACAATTTTTTTGAAATTGAAAAATCTTATTTCGAATTTATTTATAAATTAGAAATATATTTTATAATTATTTTTTTATTTAACTATTTTGAGAGACACTTGACAAAATAGTGTCAAATGTATGTTACACACAATGTTTACCTGAACACTTACAAACCTGTTCTACAACATACATATTATACACATGTATGTATATATTTCTATTTATTTATTATTTATTTGAAAAGTCATTGTCATGTTTATGTGATACTGAATCTGGAATTAAGAACTTTTCTTCTAAAAGTCTTTTTTTCTTTGGATTTAAATTAACTTTTCTTTAATTATCTTCGTAAAATAATCTCTAAATAGAATTGTCATTCTCTGTATCCTTTAATTTCCGGTAACATATGTTTTACTTTTGTTATGCAAAGGATATTTTTTGAAGATTTAGAATTAAAAAAAAAGAAACCAAAAGGAATAATAGATAAGATTACTTAATATGCAAATCATAATAGTTATTTAAGGAGTGAGAATGAAAAAAATATATAAATATAAAAATGTTTATAATTTAAAAAGTTGGTTAGAGGAGGACTAGTTTGGAATGGATTTGAGGCTAAAGTATAAACCTTTTATACCCATATTGGGTATTTAAGGAAATGTTATTATCTGGAGATTGAAAATTTAAAAAAAAAAAATGTAAAATAAAGCTATTTGTTGACCGAGTTTTTTGAAAAAATTTAAAATCTTGCATTTTTGCAAAATTTTGAGAAAAGAAAATTAATTTTCAAACTTGAATAAAATATTATAAAATCAATATATTTATTTAAAATTTCAGTATAATATATATAAACTTGTCCTTAAATCATAGAATTAAAAAGACCCCCACTCTTCCTTGCAATAATACCCAAAATTTCCAATTTTCAAAAACGTTTTTCAAAATTTGATTTTTTCATAAAAATCATTACAGGAGGTTTCCGAGTTTTCAATTTCTTTTATTTCGTATCATAAATGAATTTTAGCGAATTTTCTAAATAAAAAACTCAATATAACCCAGATGACCAACTTTGGACCGTCATCCTTAATCTTCCTGTTCAGCTGGGATCTTGTTATCCTCCACTTTAACTTGTATAAATCTTATCTAGAATTATGTTAAATTTTATTTAGATCTATCTAAATAAAATTGCTATAGCAATAAAATGCTATAGCATTTAAAAAAATGATTAAGAACATATATCGCTCATTTGCTGCAAATTCGTAATAACTTAGGAAAATTAAAACTCTGGACTTAATATTGTAAAAAAGACCAATCTTTGGAAATTAATTATTTATATATCAGAGAGGATCATTATTTACATAATTTATTGTATTAAAAAAAACTATTTTTTAGTTATGACTTTTTTGCCACAAATGAGCAAATATAGTAGAGAAAATTAAAATTAAAATCTGTCCTAAAAATCTCTTTAAATAAAAAATCATTTTTAAAATATTTAACTAAATAACCCCTGTCATTAATATTCCTACATTTTCAACATTTACTTGCATTTTCGTAATAACAACAAAAATTAAGTTCAATGTAAGCAATTTGTGACTTATTTCAGTCATTTGTTTGAATTCAAATATTTGTAGAAATGAATATATATGAATGAAGGGATTTTTAGTAACATTTGACCTGGTTTATTCCTTCCTTCATTGTTTTTATCTTAATTAAAATTTTAGCAGAAACTTAAAATTAACATCTAAATATATTTTCGTGTGCCAGTTTTTAAAGTAAAATATTGATTTAAAAATTTTAGAAGTTTTTTTTCTTTTTTCACTTTTCAAATGTGATTTAAATCGTTGAACTATTTTCTTTATTTTTTTCCATTTATTTCTTCAAGGATTACAACTATTTAAATAGAAACCAAATAAAACTCTTGTTTTTTTCTTCTTCTTCTCTTTTTGCTTTAGATAAATCTTCAAATGTTAACAACATATCAGGTAATGAACAATAAGTTTTTTTCTTTCTTTCATTCCTTCTTCATTCTATTTTATTTTATTCTTTTTTTTTTTTTTTAAGTTTAAATTCCATACAACTTCAATATTGATCACATAAACGTGTGTATACACACCTACACTAGTTTATAAGGAAGATGTGTGTATATATATGTGTGTGTGTGTGAGTGAAATGTCAAAAAGTTTTCTTTATAATAACTTTACATGAATGCTAAGTAGACTTTTGCAGTTTAACTAAGAAATAAGAATATTTAGTAGAATTTTTAGTTAAAATAAAGAAAAAAGCAAAAAAATTAAAAAATAAAGAACTTTAACATACAAGAGTTTGACAACACTTACATACACACGTTACACAGTGTTTCTCAAGAAAAATTAGAAATTGTAGTAAAATTTTCAAATTTTAGAGAAAATTTCAAATTTTAGAGAAAATTTCAAATTTTAGTGAAAATTTCAAATTTTAGTGAAAATTTCAAATTTTAGTGAAAATTTGAAATTTTAGTGGAAATTTCAAATTTTAGTGAAAATTGCAAATTTAAGTGGAAATTTCAAATTTTTGTGAAAATTTCAAATTTTTGTGAAAATTTCAAATTTTTGTGAAAATTTCAAATTTTAGTGAAAATTTCAAATTTTAGTGAAAATTTTAAATTTTAGTGGAAATTTCAAATTTTAGTTAAAATTTCAAATTTTAGTGGAAATTTCAAATTTTAGTTAAAATTTCAAATTTTAGTTAAAATTTAAAATTTTAGTGAAAATTTAAAATTTTGGGGAAAATTCCAAATTTTAGTGAAAATTTCAAATTTTAGTGAAAATTTCAAATTTTAGTAAAAATTTCAAATTTTAGTGAAAATTTCAAATTTTAGTGAAAATTTCAAATTTTAGTGAAAATTTCAAATTTTAGTGAAAATTTCAAATTTTAGTGAAAATTTCAAATTTTAGTGAAAATTTCAAATTTTAGTGAAAATTTCAAATTTTAGTGAAAATTTCAAATTTTAGTGAAAATTTCAAATTTTAGTGAAAATTTCAAATTTTAGTGAAAATTTTAAATTTTAGTGGAAATTTCAAATTTTAGTTAAAATTTCAAATTTTAGTTAAAATTTAAAATTTTAGTGAAAATTTAAAATTTTAGGGAAAATTCCAAATTTTAGTGAAAATTTCAAATTTTAGTGAAAATTTCAAATTTTAGTGAAAATTTCAAATTTTAGTAAAAATTTCAAATTTTAGTGAAAATTTCAAATTTTAGTGAAAATTTAAAATTTTAGTGAAAATTTAAAATTTTAGGGAAAATTCCAAATTTTAGTGAAAATTTCAAATTTTTGTAAAAAATTCAAATGTTAGTGAAAATTTCAAATGTTAGTGAAAATTTCAAATTTTAGTGAAAATTTCCAATTTTTGTGAAAATTTCAAATTTTTGTGAAAATTTCAAATTTTTGTGAAAATTTCAAATTTTTGTGAAAATTTCAAATTTTTGTGAAAATTTCAAATTTTTGTGAAAATTTCAAATTTTTGTGAAAATTTCAAATTTTTGTGAAAATTTCAAATTTTTGTGAAAATTTCAAATTTTTGTGAAAATTTCAAATTTAAGTGAAAGTTTGAAGGTGTCCATTTTAAGGAATTTCTGGACCAGCTCTTCTATATCTTTCAAATTCCAAATCAAAACTTAAACTTTAATTTTTTTCTACAACTGTATGCAATTTCAGTAAAATCACTCTAACGATTCGGAAGTTTTACTTTTATTTCCGTTTCCCTTGTTTTCCTTCATGGGAAACACTGTGTTCTCTTTTAACTCACACATATGTAGCAGATAAAATAAACTTAAATAATCAGGATATACACTTTATATTTTACTTACATACATTTAAAGGTATGTAGATGTGTGTGTGTGTGTGTTTTCTCACTTATACACATAAATATATTTAAATACTCAAATTCAGACAAAAGACTGAAAATTGTTCGAAAACTCAAATTTGTTGCTGCGAGAAAAAATTGTTTTTCATATAAATTTTGTTTCTTTTTTTTTCGTAAACAGAAAAAAAACAGAAAACTTTTGTTAACAACTGAAATTAGACAACAACAGCAACAACTTCAACACAATTTAAAATAAATATGTAGGAAAACAAAAACAATAACAATAAGATACAAACAAACAAACAAACAAGAAAATTACTTGTAACTAAAACACTAAAACAGATGCAATTTAAATAATTGTAACTGCAAGAACAAGAACAAGGAATTTTTGTCTCCCTTCATCTCTCTATCTCTATCACTTTTGTGGCCTTAAGATAGATTTTCACATCCGAAAAAAGGACATTTTCCAGTAAAAAAAGGCAAGAAAAATAAAAATAAGGTATTTTTTTCAACACATGTCCTTGTTAAAGCAAACAAATCCGTTTTACGCAAAACTAAGGAAAATAAAAATTTTCATTTTTTTATTTATTTAATTGAGTGAATTTTCTTTCCTGAATTGGAGTTCAGTTTTTAGGCTTCAAAAATACCAGCATAAAATTTGAAAGAAAAATCTTTTTATATCCTGATTTTTTATCCTTTTTTTTCCTTCATATGAATTAAATAATCAAACAATTTGTGCGAAATTAAATCCTTTATTTATATATCAGCTCAAGTAAGAAAGAGTTTTAAATGTGAGATCGAAGAAATCTTATGATCAGCCCACAGTGATTTAAAAACGTGAACTTGACTAGAAGTGAACTAGAAGAGAACTAGAAGAGAACTAGAAGAGAACTAGAAGAGAACTAGAAGAGAACTAGAAATGAACTAGAAATGAACTAGAAATGAACTAGAACCGAACTAGAACTGAACCAGAACTGAACCAGAACCGAACTAGAACTGTGCTAAAACTGAACTAGAACTAAACTAGAACTGAACTAAAACTGAGCTAGAACTGAACCAGAACTGAACCAGAACCGAACTAGAACTGAACTAGAACCGAACTTGAACTGAACCAGAACCGAACTAGAACTGTGCTAAAACTGAACTAGAACTAAACTAGAACTGAACTAAAACTAAACTAAAACTGAACTAAAACTAAACTAGAACTGAACTAGAACTGTGATAAAACTGAACTAGAACTAAACTAGATCTGAACTAAAACTAAACTAAAACTGAACTAAAACTAAACTAGAACTGAACTAGAACTGAACTAGAACTGAACTAGAACTGAACTAGAACTGAACTAGAACCGAACTAGAACTGAAGTAGAACTGAACTAGAACTGAACTAGAACTGAACTAAAACTGAACTAGAACTGAACCAGAACTGAGCTAGAACTGTGATAAAACTGAACTGGAACTGAACTAGAACTGGACTAGAACCGAACTAGAACTGTGCTAAAACTGAACTAGAACTAAACTAGAACTGAACTAAAACTAAACTAGAACTGAACTAAAACTAAACTAGAACTGAACTAACACTGAACTAGAACTGAACTAGAACTGAAATAGAACTGAACTAGAACTGAACTAGAACTGAACTAGAACCGAACTAGAACTGAACCAGAACCGAACTAGAATTGAACTAGAACCGAACTAGAACTAAACTAGAACTGAACTAAAACTGAACTAGAACTGAACCAGAACTGAGCTAGAACTGTGATAAAACTGAACTGGAACTGAACTAGAACTGGACTAGAACCGAACTAGAACTGAAGTAGAACTGAACTAAAACTGAACCAGAACTGAACTAGAACCGAACTAGAACTGTGCTAAAACTGAACTAGAACTAAACTAGAACTGAACTAAAACTGAACTAGAACTGAACTAAAACTGAACTAGAACTGAACCAGAACTGAACCAGAACCGAACTAGAAATGTGCTTAAACTGAAATAGAATTGAACCAGAACCGAACTAGAACTGTGCTAAAACTGAAATAGAACTGAACTAGAACTGAACTAAAACTGAACTAGAACTGAACTAAAACTGAACTAGAACTGTGTTAAAACTGAACTAGAACTGAAATAGAACTGAACTAGAACTGAACCATATCATTTCACCAATCAAAACTTCCGAAAATTCCTCAGCTATGACCATGATGTTATACTTTATTAAAATATCTTCAACGGTTCAAAGGTTACACAATTATAGACAACAATTCAGATCCATTAAAATAATATGACAGAATATGTGCTAATTTTTATTCAAACATATTTTAAAGAAAATCAGGAAAACCAAGATTTATATTTACTGAAATTTTGAGAGATCGTTCTGCAGGTAATCACTATTCAAGCTCACAGAACTCAATCCATGGAAACTTATTTCAAATAATCAAAGTCCCTAAAGTTGTAACTTTTGAAATATTTAGATACTTAAAAAGATTATTTCCACAATATATATCATTATCCCTTGATCCTTTAACTACCATTAAGTAGTTAATTCCCATACAAGATTTATTTATATTTCCAAAAACCTCAGGGAATTTAATGAAACAATTATTTTTTATTAAAATTATTTAGTTCCTTTTTTTACACAAATGACATCAAAAATGACATTGATGGATAAGGTCGCTTATATTTTATACACATACAATATATAAATAGTTTATATATCAATGACTACTACTTAAACATACACTTACACATACACACCCTTCAAAAAATATATATATGAACCAACAACAAAACTTAAGTAAAATTCTCCACTTAATAATGAACTAAATAATTCTTAATCAAGTGGTGACACTACAAATCAATGGACTTTGATTCATTATTACAATTTATGAACCATAAAAATAACAATAATAAAACAACAACAACAACAACAACAACAACAAAAAGTACTCAAAACTATAGATTTAAGGACCTACAAAAAGAGGAACAAAATTAATGCTGATAAATCAAGATTTATTAACGCTTATTAGTATGGATTCCAAATAAGATTTTGGAAATAATTCAGAAACTTTTGAACCATTGAAAATATTTAAATAAAATTTTACTTCGTTATAGTTGAAATGTTTTTCCGTTGTTTTAGTGGAAAAGAGGCACTCAGCTAATAAGGGAGACAAGGACTGTGATCGAAAAATTCTTAACATAAATATGAAAACTAAGTTTATTGTTTTAACCATTTGTGTTGAAACTTTGCAGCTTTTTCGGAATTTTTTTCCATTAGCTTTCTTATAGTGCTTTAGCAAAGTCGCTTTGCTCGAACAGGTAGTCCAACTCCATCTAAAATCTACCACACTTTTGAACACCGTTTTTATGTTCTTCAACTCTCATTTAACAACAGCCCAACATCTTTACACTGACCTTAGATCCGGGCAGTTTGGAGGATTTGCTACAAATACCCCATTATTGTTGTTGTACAACTGACGGGCTTGTTTACCATTTCAAATCACATCAGGTCAAAAATTAGTGGACCAACATTCCTTGTTGTAAATTTCAGTATTTATAGAGCCCCATTGTAACAACTTATTGGCTTCTTTTGTCGCTACGGCATATTGCTTGTCATACCAAGAACTTTTTGCGAAACTTTTGACTCCTATTGGCTGCCAAAATTTTTTTCAATACTCCCTCGAGCATCAACAACATAAAATCATTGACCAGGAAGTTGCGAAATTTTTTATCATCCATTAAGCAGCAAACAAAAATTAAGAAAATTTGACTTCAATTTCCGTGCTCAGTTTTCGGTCACTAATTTTTTTTAGCTGCATACCTGTCAGGAGCTTTTTTCCGTACCAAAAAGTGTTTACACTGAAATAACTAGCATGCTTTCCTGCGGGATGTTTTGGGAGCTCTTTTGAAAATGCTTTCAATTTTAAGGCTTTAGAAACATCACGTGGACTATTTCTTCTACCTGAACCAGGTTTTCTATCAATGGTCATATTCTCCCGGTACTGTTTAATAATATTGGCAACAGTTTGAGGGCCGACCCTTGAATGCTTGGCCGACTTTTTGTAGCATCAAGTTTGGTTTTGTTGAAAATATTTAATATTTTCTGATCGCTCATTTCAGTCAGATTTACATTCACAACTGACATGTTTTACAAAGGTAAATTGATCATAAAAATGTCTTGAGTTAAAAGTTTTAACTTGAGTTAAAAGTTTTCAAAATCTTAAATGGCTTAAGAGTTATAGAATTATTTAAGAAAAATAGGTTTGGAACCATTTTGGAAGGCACATTTCGCTTTGCCTCACTGTTGAACTGAGGGCTTGTACTTCTCTAAAACATCTCAAAGACACCTCAGATGTTAACGTGTGAAAGTTTTTTTTTTGCTTGGAACCATGGGGCATCATTAAATAATGGACCCAGATTTATTTAATTTAATCTTTAATGTATTTGGCTTTAATTTTAATTATGCTGTAAGTCATCACGCCAAATGTTTTCGCCAATTAACAACTGAATTTATAGTTAAGATGAACAGCTTTTGGTGTGAAATCATTTTTCTTATGAAAAAGTTCATAATTCAAATACCCAACAGTAAATCCTCTTATAAAGTCCAAAACGAAAATTAGAGCGAAAAATTTTATTTTTAATTTTAAATATTTTATTTAAGCAAAAATAGTTCTTTTCTAAAAAAACACTGCAATAAAACAACTATTTTAGCAGCCGTACAGTTAGAAGGACGCACATTTATTTTTTCAACTAAAACAATCAATAATAAAATTTGTTTATACTTTATCTCTTTTACTTTATAAAATAATAACGATAATTCCCTTTTTAAGTCATAAAAGAGAAAAACTACAATATTTCAAATTATTTTCCCATAAATTTTTAATGAAATAAAACTTTTTCGTTTTTAATAAAATTAAAATTACATTTAATAATTTCTCTTTCTCTCTCTCTAATAGTTGAACCTGAATTATTAATCAAATAAACTATTTTTCATAAATAATTTAACCTGTGACCTTGTGTGTACGAATGTGTGTTGGAATATAAAATTATAAACAAAACAACAAAAAAAACTTTACCTCCCTAATAGTTTTATTGTTTCTCATTATTAATAACTAAAAGCCAAAGTACACTCCAGAGAGAAAGAGAGAGAGAGAGAGTAAAAGAGAATGTATTGGTAAAGGGAGTGAGAGAGAGAGCGAGAGGTGGGCAGAAGTGTGAGGAATATTAAAGACAACCATTAACTACTTATTTCACAAGCTTAAT